>JAEIHA010000203.1:0-234548 GCA_018904595.1 Zaprionus indianus | reverse complement strand
CAGTTTAGACACTGGCTTGGCACAGACTAGACACTGGCTAAGCACAGTTTAGACACTGGCTTGGCACAGACTAGACACTGGCTTGGCACAGACTAGACACTGGCTAAGCACAGGCTAGACACAGGCTAGAAACTGGCTAGGCACAGGCTAGACACAAGCTAGACAATGGCTGGGCACAGGCTAGACACTGGCTAGGCACAGGCTATACACTGACTAGGCACAGGCTAGACACAGGCTATACACAGGCTAGACAAAGGCTAGACACTGCCTAGGCACAGGCTAGGCACTGGCTAGACACTGGCTAGGCACACGCTATGCACATGCCTGTCTCAGGCAAGGCACAGGCTAGACACAGGCTAGACACAGGCTAGACACAGGCTAGAAATAGGCTAGACACAGGCTAGACACTGGCTTGGCACTGACTGAACACTGGCTAAGCACAGGCTAGACACAGGCTAGAAACTGGCTAGGCACAGGCTAGACACAGGCTAGACACTGGCTGGGCACAGGCTAGACAATGGCTAGGCACAGGCTAGACACTGGCTAGGCACAGGCTAGACAATGGCAATGTACAGGCTAGGCACTGGCTAGGTACAGGCTAGGTACTGGCTAGGTACAGGCTAGGCACTAGCTAGGTACAGGCTAGGCAGAGGCTAGGCACATGCTAGACACAGGCTAGAGACTGGCTAGGCACAGGCTAGACAATGGCTATGTACATGCTAGGCACTGGCTAGGTACAGGCTAGGTACTGGCTAGGTTCAGGCTAGGCACTGGCTAGACACTGGCAGGGCACAGGCTAGACACTGGCTAGGCACAGGCTAGAAACTGGCTAGGCACAGGCTAGACACAGGCTAGAAACTGGCTAGACACAGGCTAGACACAGGCTAGACACAGGCTAAACACAGGTTAGACACAGGCTAGACACAGGCTAGACACAGGCTAGACACAGGCTAGACACAGGCTAGGCACAGGCTAGACACAGGCTAGAAACTGGCTAGACACAGGCTAGGAACAGGCTAGACACAGGCTAGAAACTGGCTAGGCACAGGCTAGACACAGGCTAGACACTGGCTGGGCACAGGCTAAACACTGGCTAGGCACAGGCTAGACACAGGCTAGACACAGGCTAGACACAGGCTAGACACAGGCTAGACACAGGCTAGAAACAGGCTAGACACAGGCTAGACACTGGCTTGGCACAGACTAGACACTGGCTAAGCACAGGCTAGACACAGGCTAGAAACTGGCTAGGCACAGGCTAGTCACAGGCTAGACACTGGCTGGGCACAGGCTAGACAATGGCTAGGCAAAGGCTAGACACTGGCTAGGCACAGGCTAGACAATGGCAATGTACTGGCTAGGCAGGTACAGGTACAGGCTAGGTACTGGCTAGGTACAGGCTAGGCACTGGCTAGGTACAGGCTAGGCAGAGGCTAGGCACATGCTAGACACAGGCTAGACACAGGCTAGACAAAGGCTAGACACAGGCTAGACAAAGGCTAGACACAGGCTAGACACAGGCTAGACACAGGCTAGGCACAAGCTAGACACATGCTAGACACTGGCTGGGCACAGGCTAGACACTGGCTAGGCACAGGCTAGACACAGGCTAGACACAGGCTAGACACAGGCTAGACACAGGCTAGACACAAGCTGGACACAGGCTAGACACAGGCTAGACACGGGCTAGACACAGGCTAGACACAAGCTGGACACAGGCTAGACACAGGCTAGGCACGGGCTAGACACAGGCTAGACACAGGCTAGAAACAGGCTAGGCACAGGCTAGACACAGGCTAGACACTGGCTGGGCACAGGCTAGACACTGGCTAGGCAAGGCTAGACACTGGCTAGGCACAGGCTAGACACTGGCTAGGCACAGGCTAGACACTGGCTAGGCACAGGCTAGGCACAGGCTAGACACAGGCTAGACACAGGCTAGACAAGGGCTAGACACAGGCTAGACAAAGGCTAGGCACAGGCTAGGCACAGGCTAGGCACAGGCTAGGCACAGGCTAGGCACAGGCTAGGCACAGGCTAGGCACAGGCTAGGCACAGGCTAGGCACAGGCTAGGCACAGTCTAGGCACAGGCTAGGCACAGTCTAGGCACAGGCTAGGCACAGGCTAGGCACAGGCTAGGCACAGGCTAGGCACAGGCTAGGCACAGGCTAGGCACAGGCTAGGCACAGGCTAGGCACAGGCTAGGCACAGGCTAGGCACAGGCTAGGCACAGGCTAGGCACAGGCTAGACACAGGCTAGGCACAGGCTAGGCACAGGCTAGGCACAGACTAGGCACAGGCTAGGCACAGGCTAGACACAGGCTAGACACTGGCTAGGGACAGTTTAGACACTGGCTTGGCACAGACTAGACACTGGCTAAGCACAGTTTAGACACTGGCTTGGCACAGACTAGACACTGGCTTGGCACAGACTAGACACTGGCTAAGCACAGGCTAGACACAGGCTAGAAACTGGCTAGGCACAGGCTAGACACAAGCTAGACACTGGCTGGGCACAGGCTAGACACTGGCTAGGCACAGGCTATACACTGGCTAGGCACAGGCTAGACACAGGCTATACACAGGCTAGACAAAGGCTAGACACTGCCTAGGTACAGGCTAGGCACTGGCTAGACACTGGCTAGGCACACGCTATGCACATGCCTGTCTCAGGCAAGGCACAGGCTAGACACAGGCTAGACACAGGCTAGACACAGGCTAGACACAGGCTAGAAATAGGCTAGACACAGGCTAGACACAGGCTAGACACTGGCTTGGCACTGACTAGACACTGGCTAAGCACAGGCTAGACACAGGCTAGAAACTGGCTAGGCACAGGCTAGACACAGGCTAGACACTGGCTGGGCACAGGCTAGACAATGGCTAGGCACAGGCTAGACACTGGCTAGGCACAGGCTAGACAATGGCAATGTACAGGCTAGGCACTGGCTAGGTACAGGCTAGGTACTGGCTAGGTACAGGCTAGGCACTGGCTAGGTACAGGCTAGGCAGAGGCTAGGCACATGCTAGACACAGGCTAGAGACTGGCTAGGCACAGGCTAGACAATGGCTATGTACATGCTAGGCACTGGCTAGGTACAGGCTAGGTACTGGCTAGGTACAGGCTAGGCACTGGCTAGACACTGGCTGGGCACAGGCTAGACACTGGCTAGGCACAGGCTAGAAACTGGCTAGGCACAGGCTAGACACAGGCTAGAAACTGGCTAGACACAGGCTAGACACAGGCTAGACACAGGCTAAACACAGGTTAGACACAGGCTAGACACAGGCTAGACACAGGCTAGACACAGGCTAGACACAGGCTAGACACAGGCTAGGCACAGGCTAGACACAGGCTAGAAACTGGCTAGACACAGGCTAGGAACAGGCTAGACACAGGCTAGAAACTGGCTAGGCACAGGCTAGACACAGGCTAGACACTGGCTGGGCACAGGCTAAACACTGGCTAGGCACAGGCTAGACACAGGCTAGACACAGGCTAGACACAGGCTAGACACAGGCTAGACACAGGCTAGAAACAGGCTAGACACAGGCTAGACACTGGCTTGGCACAGACTAGACACTGGCTAAGCACAGGCTAGACACAGGCTAGAAACTGGCTAGGCACAGGCTAGTCACAGGCTAGACACTGGCTGGGCACAGGCTAGACAATGGCTAGGCAAAGGCTAGACACTGGCTAGGCACAGGCTAGACACTGGCTAGGCACAGGCTAGACAATGGCAATGTACTGGCTAGGCAGGTACAGGTACAGGCTAGGTACTGGCTAGGTACAGGCTAGGTACTGGCTAGGTACAGGCTAGGCACTGGCTAGGTACAGGCTAGGCAGAGGCTAGGCACATGCTAGACACAGGCTAGACACAGGCTAGACAAAGGCTAGACACAGGCTAGACAAAGGCTAGACACAGGCTAGACACAGGCTAGACACAGGCTAGGCACAAGCTAGACACATGCTAGACACTGGCTGGGCACAGGCTAGACACTGGCTAGGCACAGGCTAGACACAGGCTAGACACAGGCTAGACACAGGCTAGACACAAGCTGGACACAGGGTAGACACAGGCTAGACACGGGCTAGACACAGGCTAGACACAAGCTGGACACAGGCTAGACACAGGCTAGGCACGGGCTAGACACAGGCTAGACACAGGCTAGAAACAGGCTAGGCACAGGCTAGACACAGGCTAGACACTGGCTGGGCACAGGCTAGACACTGGCTAGGCAAAGGCTAGACACTGGCTAGGCACAGGCTAGACACTGGCTAGGCACAGGCTAGACACTGGCTAGGCACAGGCTAGGCACAGGCTAGGCACAGACTAGGCACAGGCCAGGCACAGGCTAGATACTGGCTAGGCACAGTTTAGACACTGGCTTGGCACAGACTAGACACTGGCTAAGCACAGTTTAGACACTGGCTTGGCACAGACTAGACACTGGCTAAGCACAGGCTAGACACAGGCTAGAAACTGGCTAGGCACAGGCTAGACACAAGCTAGACACTGGCTGGGCACAGGCTAGACACTGGCTAGGCACAGGCTATACACTGGCTAGGCACAGGCTAGACACAGGCTATACACAGGCTAGACAAAGGCTAGACACTGGATAGGCACAGGCTAGGCACTGGCTAGACACTGGCTAGGCACACGCTATGCACATGCCTGTCTCAGGCAAGGCACAGGCTAGACACAGGCTAGACACAGGCTAGACACAGGCGAGACACAGGCTAGAAACAGGCTAGACACAGGCTAGACACAGGCTAGACACTGGCTAGGCACAGACTAGACACTGGCTAGGCACAGGCTAGACACAGGCTAGGCACACGCTATGCACACGCCTGTCTCAGGCAAGGCACAGGCTAGACACAGGCTAGACACAGGCTAGACACAGGCGAGACACAGGCTAGAAACAGGTTAGACACAGGCTAGACACAGGCTAGACACTGGCTTGGCACAGACTAGACACTGGCTAAGCACAGGCTAGACACAGGCTAGAAACTGGCTAGGCACAGGCTAGACACAGGCTAGACACTGGCTGGGCAAATGCTAGACAATGGCTAGGCACAGGCTAGACACTGGCTAGGCACAGGCTAGACAATGGCAATGTACAGGCTAGGCACTGGCTAGGTACAGGCTAGGTACTGGCTAGGTACAGGCTAGGCACTGGCTAGGTACAGGCTAGGCAGAGGCTAGGCACATGCTAGACGCAGGCTAGACACAGGCTAGACAAAGGCTAGACACAGGCTAGACACTGGCTAGACACAGGCTAGACACAGGCTAGACACAGGCTAGACACAGGCTAGACACAGGCTAGGCACAGGCGAGACACAGGCTAGACACAGGCTAGAAACTGGCTAGGCACAAGCTAGACACATGCTAGACACTGGCTGGGCACAGGCTAGACACTGGCTAGGCACAGGCTAGACACAGGCTAGACACAGGCTAGACACAGGCTAGACACAAGCTAGACACAGGCTAGACACAGGCTAGACACAGGCTAGACACAGGCTAGACACAGGCTAGAAACAGGCTATACACAGGCTAGACACAGGCTAGAAACAGGCTAGACACTGGCTTGGCACAGACTAGACACTGCCTAAGCACAGGCTAGACACAGGCTAGAAACTGGCTAGGCACAGGCTAGACACTGGCTGGGCACATAATAGACACTGGCTGGGCACATGCTAGACACTGGCTAGGCACAGGCTAGACACTGGCTAGGCAGAGGCTAGACACTGGCTAGGCACAGGCTAGACACTGGCTAGGCACAGGCTAGACACTGGCTAGGCACAGGCTAGAGACTGGCTAGGCACAGGCTAGAGACTGGCTAGGCACAGGCTAGAGACTGGCTAGGCACAGACTAGACAATGGCTATGTACATGCTAGGCACTGGCTAGGTACAGGCTAGGTACTGGCTAGGTACAGGCTAGGCACTGGCTAGGTACAGACTAGGTCGAGGCTAGGCACATGCTAGACACAGGCTAGACACAGGCTAGACAAAGGCTAGACACAGGCTAGACACAGGCTAGACACAGGCTAGACACAGGCTAGACACAGGCTAGACACAGGCTAGACACAGGCTAGACACAGGCTAGAAAAGGGCTAGACACATTCTAGACACAGGCTAGACACAGGCTAGACATAGGCTAGACACAGGCTAGACACAGGCTAGACACAAGCTAGACACAGGCTAGGCACAGGCCAGACACAGGATAGGCACAGGCTAGGCACAGGCTAGACACCGGCAAGACACCGGCTAGACACCGGCTAGACACCGGCTAGACACCGGCTTGACACCGGCTAGACACCGGCTTGACCCCGGCTAGACACAGACTAGACACAGGCTAGACACAGGCTAGAAACTGGCTAGGCACAGGCTAGGCACTGGCTAGACACTGGATGGGCACAGGCTAGACACTGGCTAGGCACAGGCTAGACACTGGCTAGGCACAGGCTAGACACAGGCTAGAAACTGGCTAGACACAGGCTAGACACAGGCTAGACACAGGCTAGTCACAGGCTAAACACAGGCTAAACACAGGCTAGACACAGGCTAGACACAGGCTAGACACAGGCTAGACACAGGCTAGACATGGGCTAGACACAGGCTAGGCACAGGCTAGACACAGGCTAGACACAGGCTAGACACGGGCTAGACACAGGATAGGCACAGGCTAGACACAGGCTAGAAACTGGCTAGACACAGGCTAGGCACAGGCTAGACACAGGCTAGAAACTGGCTAGGCACAGGCTAGACACAGGCTAGACACTGGCTGGGCACAGGCTAAACACTGGCTAGGCACAGGCTAGACACAGGCTAGACACAGGCAAGACACAGGCTAGACACAGGCTAGACACAGGCTAGACAGAGGCTAGACACAGGCTAGACACTGGCTAGACACTGGCTTGGCACAGACTTGACACTGGCTATTCACAGGCTAGACACAGGCTAGAAACTGGCTAGGCACAGGCTAGACACAGGCTAGACACTGGCTGGGCACTGGCTGGGCACAGGCTATGCAGAGGCTAGGCACTGGCTAGGTACAGGCTAGGCAGAGGCTAGGCACATGCTAGACACTGGCTAGGCACAGGCTAGGCACAGACTAGGCACAGGCTACGCACAGGCTAGACACAGGCTAGACACTGGCTAGGCACAGTTTAGACACTGGCTTGGCACAGACTAGACACTGGCTAAGCACAGTTTAGACACTGGCTTGGCACAGACTAGACACAGGCTAGACACAGGCTAGAAACTGGCTAGGCACAAGCTAGACACATGCTAGACACTGGCTGGGCGCAGGCTAGACACTGGCTAGGCACAGGCTAGACACTGGCTAGACACAGGCTAGACACAAGCTGGACACAGGCTAGACACAGGCTAGACACGGGCTAGACACAGGCTAGACACAGGCTAGAAACAGGCTAGACACAGGCTAGATACAGGCTAGAAACAGGCTAGACACTGGCTTGGCACAGACTAGACACTGCCTAAGCACTGGCTAGACACAGGCTAGAAACTGGCTAGGCACAGGCTAGACACAGGCTAGACACTGGCTGGGCACAGGCTAGACACTGGCTAGGCACAGGCTAGACACTGGCTAGGCACAGGCTAGACACTGGCTAGGCACAGGCTAGACACTGGCTAGGCACAGGCTAGACAATGGCTATGTACATGCTAGGTACAGGCTAGGTACTGGCTAGGTACAGGCTAGGCACTCGCTAGGTACAGGCTAGGCACTGGCTAGGCACAGACTAGGTCGAGGCTAGGCACATGCTAGACACAGGCTAGACACAGGCTAGACAAAGGCTACACACAGGCTAGACATAGGCTAGACACAGGCAAGACACAGGCTAGACACAAGCTAGACACAGGCTAGGCACAGGCGAGTCACAGGATAGGCAGTGGCTAGGCACAGGCTAGACACCGGCTAGACACCGGCTAGACACCGGCATGACACCGGCTAGACACAGACTACACACAGGCTAGACACAGGCTAGAAACTGGCTAGGCACAGGCTAGGCACTGGCTAGACACTGGCTGGGCACAGGCTAGACACTGGCTAGGCACAGGCTAGACACTGGCTAGGCACAGGCTAGACATAGGCTAGAAACTGGCTAGACACAGGCTAGACACAGGCTAAACACAGGCTAGACACAGGCTAGACACAGGCTAGCCACAGGCTAGACACAGGCTAGACACAGGCTAGGCACAGGCTAGACACAGGCTAGAAACTGGCTAGACAAAGGCTAGGCACAGGCTAGACACAGGCTAGAAACTGGCTAGGCACAGGCTAGACACAGGCTAGACACTGGCTGGGCACAGGCTAAACACTGGCTAGGCACAGGCTAGACACAGGCTAGACACAGGCTAGACACAGGCTAGACACAGGCTAGACACAGGCTAGACACAGGCTAAACACAGGCTAGACACAGGCTAGACACAGGCTAGACACAGGCTAGACACAGGCTAGACACAGGCTAGACACGGGCTAGACACAGGCTAGACAAAGGCTAGACACAGGCTAGACTAAGGCTAGACACAGGCTAGAGAAAGGCTAGACACAGGCTAGAAACTGGCTAGAAACTGGCTAGGCACAGGCTAGAAACTGGCTAGGCACAGGCTAGACACAGGCTAGACACTGGCTAGACACTGGCTTTGCACAGACTAGACACTGGCTATGAACAGGCTAGGCAGAGGCTAGGCACTGGCTAGGTACAGGCTAGGCAGAGGCTAGGCACATGCTAGACACAGGCTAGACACTGGCTAGACACAGGCTAGACACAGGCTAGACACAGGCTAGACACTGGCTTGGCACAGACTAGACACTGGCTAAGCACAGGCTAGACACAGGCTAGAAACTGGCTAGGCACAGGCTAGACACAGGCTAGACACTGGCTGGGCACAGGCTAGACAATGGCTAGGCAAAGGCTAGACACTGGCTAGGCACAGGCTAGACACTGGCTAGGCACAGGCTAGACACTGGCTAGGCACAGGCTAGACAATGGCAATGTACAGGCTAGGCACTGGGTAGGTACTGGCTAGGTACAGGCTAGGCACTGGCTAGGTACAGGCTAGGCAGAGGCTAGGCACATGCTAGACACAGGCTAGACACAGGCTAGACAAAGGCTAGACACAGGCTAGACACAGGCTAGACACAGGCTAGACACAGGCTAGACACAGGCTAGACACAGGCTAGACACAGGCTAGACACAGGCTAGACACAGGCTAGACACAGGCTAGACACAGGCTAGAAACTGGCTAGGCACAAGCTAGACACATGCTAGACACTGGCTGGGCACAGGCTAGACACTGGCTAGGCACAGGCTAGGCACAGGCTAGACACAGGCTAGACACAGGCTAGACACAGGCTAGACACAGGCTAGACACAGGCAAGACACAGGCTAGAAACTGGCTAGGCACAAGCTAGACACATGCTAGACACTGGCTGGGCACAGGCTAGACACTGGCTAGGCACAGGCTAGGCACAGGCTAGACACAGGCTAGACACAGGCTAGACACAGGCTAGACACAGGCTAGACACAGGCTAGACACAGGCTAGACACAGGCTAGAAACTGGCTAGGCACAAGCTAGACACATGCTAGACACTGGCTGGGCACAGGCTAGACACTGGCTAGGCACAGGCTAGGCACAGGCTAGACACAGGCTAGACACAGGCTAGACACAGGCTAGACACAAGCTGGACAGGGCTAGACACAGGCTAGACACGGGCTAGACACAGGCTAGACACAGGCTAGAAACAGGCTAAACACAGGCTAGACACAGGCTAGAAACAGGCTAGACACTGGCTTGGCACAGACTAGACACTGCCTAAGCACAGGCTAGACACAGGCTAGAAACTGGCTAGGCACAAGCTAGACACATGCTAGACACTGGCTGGGCACAGGCTAGACACTGGCTAGGCACAGGCTAGACACAGGCTAGACACAGGCTAGACACAGGCTAGACACAAGCTGGACACAGGCTAGACACAGGCTAGACAAAGGCTAGACACAGGCTAGACAAAGGCTAGACACAGGCTAGACACAGGCTAGACACAGGCTAGACACAGGCTAGACACAGGCTAGACACAGGCTAGACACAGGCTAGACACAGGCTAGACACAGGCTAGACACAGGCTAGACACAGGCTAGACACAGGCTAGAAACTGGCTAGGCACAAGCTAGACACATGCTAGACACTGGCTGGGCACAAGCTAGACACATGCTAGACACTGGCTGGGCACAGGCTAGACACTGGCTAGGCACAGGCTAGACACAGGATAGACACAGGCTAGACACAGGCTAGACACAAGCTGGACACAGGCTAGACACAGGCTAGACACGGGCTAGACACAGGCTAGACACAGGCTAGAAACAGGCTAGGCACAGGCTAGACACAGGCTAGACACTGGCTGGGCACAGGCTAGACACTGGCTAGGCAAAGGCTAGACACTGGCTAGGCAAAGGCTAGACACTGGCTAGGCACAGGCTAGACAATGGCTATGTACATGCTAGGCACTGGCTAGGTACAGGCTAGGTACAGGCTAGGCACTGGCTAGGTACAGACTAGGTCGAGGCTAGGCACATGCTAGACACAGGCTAGACACAGGCTAGACAAAGGCTAGACACAGGCTAGACACAGGCTAGACACAGGCTAGACACAGGCTAGACACAGGCTAGAAACTGGCTAGGCACAAGCTAGACACATGCTAGACACTGGCTGGGCACAGGCTAGACACTGGCTAGGCACAGGCTAGACACAGGGTAGACACAGGCTAGACACAAGCTGGTCAGGGCTAGACACAGGCTAGACACGGGCTAGACACAGGCTAGACACAGGCTAGAAACAGGCTAGACACAGGCTAGACACAGGCTAGAAACAGGCTAGACACTGGCTTGGCACAGACTAGACACTGCCTAAGCACAGGCTAGACACAGGCTAGACACAGGCTAGAAACTGGCTAGGCACAAGCTAGACACATGCTAGACACTGGCTGGGCACAGGCTAGACACTGGCTAGGCACAGGCTAGACACAGGCTAGACACAGGCTAGACACAAGCTGGACACAGGCTAGACACAGGCTAGACAAAGGCTAGACACAGGCTAGACAAAGGCTAGACACAGGCTAGACACAGGCTAGACACAGGCTAGACACAGGCTAGACACAGGCTAGACACAGGCTAGACACAGGCTAGACACAGGCTAGACACAGGCTAGACACAGGCTAGAAACTGGCTAGGCACAAGCTAGACACATGCTAGACACTGGCTGGGCACAGGCTAGACACTGGCTAGGCACAGGCTAGACCCAGGCTAGACACAGGCTAGACACAAGCTGGACACAGGCTAGACACAGGCTAGACACGGGCTAGACACAGGCTAGACACTGGCTGGGCACAGGCTAGAGACTGGCTAGGCACAGGCTAGACAATGGCTATGTACATGCTAGGCACTGGCTAGGTACAGGCTAGGTACTGGCTAGGTACAGGCTAGGCACTGGCTAGGTACAGACTAGGTCGAGGCTAGGCACATGCTAGACACAGGCTAGACACAGGCTAGAAAAGGGCTAGACACATTCTAGACACAGGCTAGACACAGGCTAGACATAGGCTAGACACAGGCTAGACACAGGCTAGACACAAGCTAGACACAGGCTAGGCACAGGCCAGTCACAGGATAGGCACAGGCTAGGCACAGGCTAGACACCGGCTAGACACCGGCTAGACACCGGCCAGACACCGGCTAGACACCGGCTAGACACCGGCTTGACACCGGCTAGAGACCGGCTTGACACCGGCTAGACACAGACTAGACACAGGCTAGACACAGGCTAGAAACTGGCTAGGCACAGGCTAGGCACTGGCTAGACACTGGCTGGGCACAGGCTAGACACTGGCTAGGCACAGGCTAGACACTGGCTAGGCACAGGCTAGACACTGGCTAGGCACAGGCTAGACACTGGCTAGGCACAGGCTAGACACTGGCTAGGCACAGGCTAGACACTGGCTAGGCACAGGCTAGACACTGGCTAGGCACAGGCTAGACACAGGCTAGAAACTGGCTAGACACAGGCTAGACACAGGCTAGACACAGGCTAGACACAGGCTAAACACAGGCTAAACACAGGCTAGACACAGGCTAGACACAGGCTAGACACAGGCTAGACACAGGCTAGACACGGGCTAGACACAGGCTAGGCACAGGCTAGACACAGGCTAGAAACTGGCTAGACACAGGCTAGGCACAGGCTAGACACAGGCTAGAAACTGGCTAGGCACAGGCTAGACACAGGCTAGACACTGGCTGGGCACAGGCTAAACACTGGCTAGGCACAGGCTAGACACAAGCTAGACAGGCAAGACACAGGCTAGACACAGGCTAGACACAGGCTAGACACAGGCTAGACACAGGCTAGACACTGGCTAGACACTGGCTTGGTACAGACTAGACACTGGCTATGCACAGGCTAGACACAGGCTAGAAACTGGCTAGGCACAGGCTAGACACAGGCTAGACACTGGCTGGGCACTAGCTGGGCACAGGCTATGCAGAGGCTAGGCACTGGCTAGGTACAGGCTAGGCAGAGGCTAGGCACATGCTAGACACTGGCTAGGCACAGGCTAGGCACAGGCTAGGCACAGACTAGGCACAGGCTAGACACAGGCTAGACACTGGCTAGGCACAGTTTAGACACTGGCTTGGCACAGACTAGACACTGGCTAAGCACAGTTTAGACACTGGCTTGGCACAGACTAGACACTGGCTAAGCACAGGCTAGACACAGGCTAGAAACTGGCTAGGCACAGGCTAGACACAAGCTAGACACTGGCTGGGCACAGGCTAGACACAGGCTAGACAAAGGCTAGACACAGGCTAGACACAGGCTAGACACAGGCTAGAAACAGGCTAGACACAGGCTAGACACTGGCTTGGCACAGACTAGACACTGGCTAAGCACAGGCTAGACACAGGCTAGAAACTGGCTAGGCACAGGCTATACACTGGCTAGGCACAGGCTAGACACAGGCTATACACAGGCTAGACAAAGGCTAGACACAGGCTAGACACAGGCTAGACACAGGCTAGAAACAGGCTAGACACTGGCTTGGCACAGACTAGACACTGGCTAAGCACAGGCTAGACACAGGCTAGAAACTGGCTAGGCACAGGCTAGACACAGGCTAGACACTGGCTGGGCACAGGCTAGACAATGGCTAGGCACAGGCTAGACACTGGCTAGGCACAGGCTAGACACTGGCTAGGCACAGGCTAGACAATGGCAATGTACAGGCTAGACAATGGCAATGTACAGGCTAGGCACAAGCTAGACACATGCTAGACACTGGCTGGGCACAGGCTAGACACTGGCTAGGCACAGGCTAGGCACAGGCTAGACACAGGCTAGACACAGGCTAGACATAAGCTGGACACAGGCTAGACACAGGCTAGACACAGGCTAGACACAGGCTAGACAAAGGCTAGACACAGGCTAGACAAAGGCTAGACACAGGCTAGACACAGGCTAGACACAGGCTAGACACAGGCTAGACACAGGCTAGACACAGGCTAGACACAGGCTAGAAACTGGCTAGGCACAAGCTAGACACATGCTAGACACTGGCTGGGCACAGGCTAGACACTGGCTAGGCACAGGCTAGACCCAGGCTAGACACAGGCTAGACACAAGCTGGACACAGGCTAGACACAGGCTAGACACGGGCTAGACACAGGCTAGACACTGGCTGGGCACATGCTAGAGACTGGCTAGGCACAGGCTAGACAATGGCTATGTACATGCTAGGCACTGGCTAGGTACAGGCTAGGTACTGGCTAGGTACAGGCTAGGCACTGGCTAGGTACAGACTAGGTCGAGGCTAGGCACATGCTAGACACAGGCTAGACACAGGCTAGAAAAGGGCTAGACACATTCTAGACACAGGCTAGACACAGGCTAGACATAGGCTAGACACAGGCTAGACACAGGCTAGAAACTGGCTAGGCACAAGCTAGACACATGCTAGACACTGGCTGGGCACAGGCTAGACACTGGCTAGGCACAGGCTAGACACAGGGTAGACACAGGCTAGACACAAGCTGGTCAGGGCTAGACACAGGCTAGACACAGGCTAGAAACAGGCTAGACACAGGCTAGACACAGGCTAGACACAGGCTAGAAACAGGCTAGACACTGGCTTGGCACAGACTAGACACTGCCTAAGCACAGGCTAGACACAGGCTAGACACAGGCTAGAAACTGGCTAGGCACAAGCTAGACACATGCTAGACACTGGCTGGGCACAGGCTAGACACTGGCTAGGCACAGGCTAGACACAGGCTAGACACAGGCTAGACACAAGCTGGACACAGGCTAGACACAGGCTAGACAAAGGCTAGACACAGGCTGAGACAAAGGCTAGACACAGGCTAGACACAGGCTAGACACAGGCTAGACACAGGCTAGACACAGGCTAGACACAGGCTAGACACAGGCTAGACACAGGCTAGACACAGGCTAGACACAGGCGAGACACAGGCTAGACACAGGCTAGACACAGGCTAGACACAGGCTAGACACAGGCTAGAAACTGGCTAGGCACAAGCTAGACACATGCTAGACACTGGCTGGGCACAGGCTAGACACTGGCTAGGCACTGGCTAGACCCAGGCTAGACACAGGCTAGACACAAGCTGGACACAGGCTAGACACAGGCTAGACACGGGCTAGACACAGGCTAGACACTGGCTGGGCACAGGCTAGAGACTGGCTAGGCACAGGCTAGACAATGGCTATGTACATGCTAGGCACTGGCTAGGTACAGGCTAGGTACTGGCTAGGTACAGGCTAGGCACTGGCTAGGTACAGACTAGGTCGAGGCTAGGCACATGCTAGACACAGGCTAGACACAGGCTAGAAAAGGGCTAGACACATTCTAGACACAGGCTAGACACAGGCTAGACATAGGCTAGACACAGGCTAGACACAGGCTAGACACAAGCTAGACACAGGCTAGGCACAGGCCAGTCACAGGATAGGCACAGGCTAGGCACAGGCTAGACACCGGCTAGACACCGGCTAGACACCGGCTAGACACCGGCTAGACACCGGCTAGACACCGGCTTGACACCGGCTAGACACCGGCTTGACACCGGCTAGACACAGACTAGACACAGGCTAGACACAGGCTAGAAACTGGCTAGGCACAGGCTAGGCACTGGCTAGACACTGGCTGGGCACAGGCTAGACACTGGCAAGGCACAGGCTAGACACTGGCTAGACACAGGCTAGACACTGGCTAGGCACAGGCTAGACACAGGCTAGAAACTGGCTAGACACAGGCTAGACACAGGCTAGACACAGGCTAGACACAGGCTAAACACAGGCTAAACACAGGCTAGACACAGGCTAGACACAGGCTAGACACAGGCTAGACACAGGCTAGACAAAGGCTAGACACAGGCTAGACACAGGCTAGACACAGGCTGCTGACACAGGCTAGACACAGGCTAGACACAGGCTAGACACAGGCTAGAAACTGGCTAGGCACAAGCTAGACACATGCTAGACACTGGCTGGGCACAGGATAGACACTGGCTAGGCACAGGCTAGACACAGGCTAGACACAGGCTAGACACAAGCTGGACACAGGCTAGACACAGGCTAGACACGGGCTAGACACAGGCTAGACACAGGCTAGAAACAGGCTAGGCACAGGCTAGACACAGGCTAGACACAGGCTAGACACAGGCTAGAAACTGGCTAGGCACAAGCTAGACACATGCTAGACACTGGCTGGGCACAGGATAGACACTGGCTAGGCACAGGCTAGACACAGGCTAGACACAGGCTAGACACAAGCTGGACACAGGCTAGACACAGGCTAGACACGGGCTAGACACAGGCTAGACACAGGCTAGAAACAGGCTAGGCACAGGCTAGACACAGGCTAGACACAGGCTAGACACAGGCTAGACACAGGCTAGACACAGGCTAGACACAAGCTAGACACAGGCTAGGCACAGGCCAGTCACAGGATAGGCACAGGCTAGGCACAGGCTAGACACCGGCTAGACACCGGCTAGACACCGGCTAGACACCGGCTAGACACCGGCTAGACACCGGCTTGACACCGGCTAGACACCGGCTTGACACCGGCTAGACACAGACTAGACACAGGCTAGACACAGGCTAGAAACTGGCTAGGCACAGGCTAGGCACTGGCTAGACACTGGCTGGGCACAGGCTAGACACTGGCAAGGCACAGGCTAGACACTGGCTAGACACAGGCTAGACACTGGCTAGGCACAGGCTAGACACAGGCTAGAAACTGGCTAGACACAGGCTAGACACAGGCTAGACACAGGCTAGACACAGGCTAAACACAGGCTAAACACAGGCTAGACACAGGCTAGACACAGGCTAGACACAGGCTAGACACAGGCTAGACAAAGGCTAGACACAGGTTAGACACAGGCTAGACACAGGCTAGACACAGGCTAGACACAGGCTAGACACAGGCTAGACACAGGCTAGAAACTGGCTAGGCACAAGCTAGACACATGCTAGACACTGGCTGGGCACAGGATAGACACTGGCTAGGCACAGGCTAGACACAGGCTAGACACAGGCTAGACACAAGCTGGACACAGGCTAGACACAGGCTAGACACGGGCTAGACACAGGCTAGACACAGGCTAGAAACAGGCTAGGCACAGGCTAGACACAGGCTAGACACAGGCTAGACACAGGCTAGAAACTGGCTAGGCACAAGCTAGACACATGCTAGACACTGGCTGGGCACAGGATAGACACTGGCTAGGCACAGGCTAGACACAGGCTAGACACAGGCTAGACACAAGCTGGACACAGGCTAGACACAGGCTAGACACGGGCTAGACACAGGCTAGACACAGGCTAGAAACAGGCTAGGCACAGGCTAGACACAGGCTAGACACAGGCTAGACACAGGCTAGACACAGGCTAGACACAGGCTAGAAACTGGCTAGGCACAAGCTAGACACATGCTAGACACTGGCTGGGCACAGGCTAGACACTGGCTAGGCACAGGCTAGACACAGGCTAGACACAGGCTAGACACAGGCTAGACACAAGCTGGACACAGGCTAGACACAGGCTAGACACAGGCTAGACACAGGCCCAGACAAAGGCTAGACACAGGCTAGACAAAGGCTAGACACAGGCTAGACACAGGCTAGACACAGGCTAGACACAGGCTAGACACAGGCTAGAAACTGGCTAGGCACAAGCTAGACACATGCTAGACACTGGCTGGGCACAGGGATAGACACTGGCTAGGCACAGGCTAGACACAGGCTAGACACAGGCTAGACACAAGCTGGACACAGGCTAGACACAGGCTAGACACGGGCTAGACACAGGCTAGACACAGGCTAGAAACAGGCTAGGCACAGGCTAGACACAGGCTAGACAGAGGCTAGACACAGGCTAGACACAGGCTAGAAACTGGCTAGGCACAAGCTAGACACATGCTAGACACTGGCTGGGCACAGGCTAGACACTGGCTAGGCACAGGCTAGACCCAGGCTAGACACAGGCTAGACACAAGCTGGACACAGGCTAGACACAGGCTAGACACGGGCTAGACACAGGCTAGACACTGGCTGGGCACAGGCTAGAGACTGGCTAGGCACAGGCTAGACAATGGCTATGTACATGCTAGGCACTGGCTAGGTACAGGCTAGGTACTGGCTAGGTACAGGCTAGGCACTGGCTAGGTACAGACTAGGTCGAGGCTAGGCACATGCTAGACACAGGCTAGACACAGGCTAGAAAAGGGCTAGACACATTCTAGACACAGGCTAGACACAGGCTAGACATAGGCTAGACACAGGCTAGACACAGGCTAGAAACTGGCTAGGCACAAGCTAGACACATGCTAGACACTGGCTGGGCACAGGCTAGACACTGGCTAGGCACAGGCTAGACACAGGGTAGACACAGGCTAGACACAAGCTGGTCAGGGCTAGACACAGGCTAGACACAGGCTAGAAACAGGCTAGACACAGGCTAGACACAGGCTAGAAACAGGCTAGACACTGGCTTGGCACAGACTAGACACTGCCTAAGCACAGGCTAGACACAGGCTAGACACAGGCTAGAAACTGGCTAGGCACAAGCTAGACACATGCTAGACACTGGCTGGGCACAGGCTAGACACTGGCTAGGCACAGGCTAGACACAGGCTAGACACAGGCTAGACACAAGCTGGACACAGGCTAGACACAGGCTAGACACGGGCTAGACACAGGCTAGACACAGGCTAGACACAGGCTAGACACAGGCTAGACACAGGCTAGACATAGGCTAGACACAGGCTAGACACAGGCTAGACACAGGCTAGACACAGGCTAGACACAGGCTAGACACAGGCTAGACACAGGCTAGACACAGGCTAGAAACTGGCTAGGCACAAGCTAGACACATGCTAGACACTGGCTGGGCACAGGCTAGACACTGGCTAGGCACAGGCTAGACCCAGGCTAGACACAGGCTACACACAAGCTGGACACAGGCTAGACACAGGCTAGACACGGACTAGACACAGGCTAGACACTGGCTGGGCACAGGCTAGAGACTGGCTAGGCACAGGCTAGACAATGGCTATGTACATGCTTGGCACTGGCTAGGTACAGGCTAGGTACTGGCTAGGTACAGGCTAGGCACTGGCTAGGTACAGACTAGGTCGAGGCTAGGCACATGCAAGACACAGGCTAGACACAGGCTAGAAAAGGGCTAGACACATTCTAGACACAGGCTAGACACAGGCTAGACACAAGCTAGACACAGGCTAGGCACAGGCCAGTCACAGGATAGGCACAGGCTAGGCACAGGCTAGACACCGGCTAGACACCGGCTAGACACCGGCTAGACACCGGCTAGACACCGGCTTGACACCGGCTAGACACCGGCTAGACACCGGCTTGACACCGGCTAGACACAGACTAGACACTGGCTAGACACAGGCTAGAAACTGGCTAGGCACAGGCTAGGCACTGGCTAGACACTGGCTGGGCACAGGCTAGACACTGGCTAGGCACAGGCTAGACACTGGCTAGGCACAGGCTAGACACTGGCTAGGCACAGGCTAGACACAGGCTAGAAACTGGCTAGACACAGGCTAGACACAGGCTAGACACAGGCTAAACACAGGCTTAACACAGGCTAGACACAGGCTAGACACAGGCTAGACACAGGCTAGACACAGGCTAGACACGGGCTAGACACAGGCTAGGCACAGGCTAGACACAGGCTAGAAACTGGCTAGACACAGGCTAGGCACAGGCTAGACACAGGCTAGAAACTGGCTAGGCACAGGCTAGACACAGGCTAGACACTGGCTGGGCACAGGCTAAACACTGGCTAGGCACAGGCTAGACACAGGCTAGACACAAGCAAGACACAGGCTAGACACAGGCTAGACACAGGCTAGACACAGGCTAGACACAGGCTAGACACTGGCTAGACACTGGCTTGGCACAGACTAGACACTGGCTATGCACAGGCTAGACACAGGCTAGAAACTGGCTAGGCACAGGCTAGACACAGGCTAGACACTGGCTGGGCACTGGCTGGGCACAGGCTATGCAGAGGCTAGGCACTGGCTAAGTACAGGCTAGGCAGAGGCTAGGCACATGATAGACACTGGCTAGGCACAGGCTAGGCACAGACTAGGCACAGGCTAGACACAGGCTAGACACTGGCTAGGCACAGTTTAGACACTGGCTTGGCACAGACTAGACACTGGCTAAGCACAGTTTAGACACTGGCTTGGCACAGACTAGACACTGGCTAAGCACAGGCTAGACACAGGCTAGAAACTGGCTAGGCACAGGCTAGACACAAGCTAGACACTGGCTGGGCACAGGCTAGACACTGGCTAGGCACAGGCTATACACTGGCTAGGCACAGGCTAGACACAGGCTATACACAGGCTAGACAAAGGCTAGACACAGGCTAGACACAGGCTAGAAACAGGCTAGACACAGGCTAGACACTGGCTTGGCACAGACTAGAAACTGGCTAAGCACAGGCTAGACACAGGCTAGAAACTGGCTAGGCACAGGCTAGACACAGGCTAGACACTGGCTGGGCACAGGCTAGACAATGGCTAGGCACAGGCTAGACACTGGCTAGGCACAGGCTAGACACTGGCTAGGCACAGGCTAGACAATGGCAATGTACAGGCTAGACAATGGCAATGTACAGGCTAGGCACTGTCTAGGTACAGGCTAGGTACTGGCAAGGTACAGGCTAGGCACTGGCTAGGTACAGGCTAGGCACATGCTAGACACAGGCTAGACACAAACTAGACAAAGGCTAGACACAGGCTAGACAAAGGCTAGACACAGGCTAGACACAGGCTAGACACAGGCTAGACACAGGCTAGACACAGGCTAGACACAGGCTAGACACAGGCTAGAAGCTGGCTAGGCACAAGCTAGACACATGCTAGACACTGGCTGGGCACAGGCTAGACACTGGCTAGGCACAGGCTAGACACAGGCTAGACACAGGCTAGACACAAGCTGGACACAGGCTAGACACAGGCTAGACTCGGGCTAGACACAGGCTAGACACAGGCTAGAAACAGGCTAGACACAGGCTAGACACAGGCTTCAAACAGGCTAGACACTGGCTTGGCACAGACTAGACACTGCCTAAGCACAGGCTAGACACAGGCTAGAAACTGGCTAGGCACAGGCTAGACACAGGCTAGACACTGGCTAGGCACAGGCTAGACACTGGCTAGGCACAGGCTAGACACTGGCTAGGCACAGGCTAGACAATGGCTATGTACATGCTAGGCACTGGCTAGGTACAGGCTAGGTACTGGCTAGGTACAGGCTAGGCACCAGCTAGGTACAGGCTAGGCACTGGCTAGGCACTGGCTAGGCACAGACTAGGTCGAGGCTAGGCACATGCTAGACACAGGCTAGACACAGGCTAGACAAAGGCTAGACACAGGCTAGACACAGGCTAGACACAGGCTAGACACAGGCTAGACACAGGCTAGACACAGGCTAGACACAGGCTAGACACAGGCTAGACAAGGACTAGACACATTCTAGACACAGGCTAGACACAGGCTAGACACAAGCTGGACACAGGCTAGACACAGGCTAGACACGGGCTAGATACAGGCTAGACACAGGCTAGAAACAGGCTAGGCACAGACTAGACACAGGCTAGACACAGGCTAGACACAGGCTAGAAACTGGCTAGGCACAAGCTAGACACATGCTAGACACTGGCTGGGCACAGGATAGACACTGGCTAGGCACAGGCTAGACACAGGCTAGACACAGGCTAGACACAAGCTGGACACAGGCTAGACACAGGCTAGACACGGGCTAGACACAGGCTAGACACAGGCTAGAAACAGGCTAGGCACAGGCTAGACACAGGCTAGACACAGGCTAGACACAGGCTAGACACAGGCTAGACACAGGCTAGACACAGGCTAGAAACTGGCTAGGCACAAGCTAGACACATGCTAGACACTGGCTGGGCACAGGCTAGACACTGGCTAGGCACAGGCTAGACACAGGCTAGACACAGGCTAGACACAGGCTAGACACAAGCTGGACACAGGCTAGACACAGGCTAGACACAGGCTAGACAAAGGCTAGACACAGGCTAGACAAAGGCTAGACACAGGCTAGACACAGGCTAGACACAGGCTAGACACAGGCTAGACACAGGCTAGACACAGGCTAGAAACTGGCTAGGCACAAGCTAGACACATGCTAGACACTGGCTGGGCACAGGATAGACACTGGCTAGGCACAGGCTAGACACAGGCTAGACACAGGCTAGACACAAGCTGGACACAGGCTAGACACAGGCTAGACACGGGCTAGACACAGGCTAGACACAGGCTAGAAACAGGCTAGGCACAGGCTAGACACAGGCTAGACACAGGCTAGACACAGGCTAGACACAGGCTAGAAACTGGCTAGGCACAAGCTAGACACATGCTAGACACTGGCTGGGCACAGGCTAGGCACTGGCTAGGCACAGGCTAGACAAAGGCTAGACACAGGCTACACACAGGCTAGACATAGGCTAGACGCAGGCAAGACACAGGCTAGACACAAGCTAGACACAGGCTAAGCACAGGCCAGTCACAGGATAGGCACAGGCTAGGCACAGGCTAGACACCGGCTAGACACCGGCTAGACACCGGCATGACACCGGGTAGACACAGACTAGACACAGGCTAGACACAGGCTAGAAACTGGCTAGGCACAGGCTAGGCACTGGCAAGACACTGGCTGGGCACAGGCTAGACACTGGCTAGGCACAGGCTAGACACTGGCTAGGCACAGGCTAGACATAGGCTAGAAACTGGCTAGACACAGGCTAGACACAGGCTAGACACAGGCTAAACACAGGCTAGACACAGGCTAGACACAGGCTAGCCACAGGCTAGACACAGGCTAGACACAGGCTAGGCACAGGCTAGTCACAGGCTAGAAACTGGCTAGACACAGGCTAGGCACAGGCTAGACACAGGCAAGAAACTGGCTAGGCACAGGCTAGACACATGCTAGACACTGGCTGGGCACAGGCTAAACACTGGCTAGGCACAGGCTAGACACAGGCTAGACACAGGCAAGACACAGGCTAGACACAGGCTAGACACAGGCTAGACACAAGCTAGACACAGGCTAGACACAGGCTAGACACAGGCTAGACACGGGCTAGACACAGGCTAGACAAAGGCTAGACACAGGCTAGACAAAGGCTAGACACAGGCTAGACAAAGGCTAGACACAGGCTAGAAACTGGCTAGGCACAGGCTAGAAACTGGCTAGGCACAGGCTAGACACTGGCTAGACACTGGCTTGGCACAGACTAGACACTGGCTATTCACAGGCTAGAAACAGGCTAGAAACTGGCTAGGCACAGGCTGGACACAGGCTAGACACTGGCTGGGCACTGGCTGGGCACAGGCTATGCAGAGGCTAGGCACTGGCTAGGTACAGGCTAGTCAGAGGCTAGGCACATGCTAGACAGAGGCTAGACACAGGCTAGACACAGGCTAGACACAGGCTAGACACAGGCTAGACACAGGCTAGACACAGGCTAGACACAGGCTAGACACAGGCTAGACACAGGCTAGACACAGGCAAGACACATGCTAGACACAGGCTAGACACAAGCTAGACACAGGCTAGACACAGGCTAGACAAAAGCTAGACACTGGCTAGACACAGGCTAGACACAGGCTAGACACAGGCTAGACACAGGCTAGACACAGGCTAGAAACTGGCTAGGCACAGGCTAGACACAGGCTAGAAACTGGCTGGGCACAGGCTAGACACTGGCTAGACACTGGCTAGACACAGGCTAGACACAGGCTAGACACAGGCTAGACACAGGCTAGACACAGGCTAGACACAGGCTAGACACAGGCTAGACACATGCTAGACACTGGCTAGATACAAGCTAGACACAGGCTAGACACAGGCTAGACACATGCTAGACACAGGCTAGACACAGGCTAGACACAGGCTAGACACAGACTAGACACTGGCTAGGCACAGGCTAGGCACTGACTAGACACTGGCTAGGCACTGGCTAGGCACAGGCTATGCACATGCCAGTCTCAGACAAGGCACAGGCTAGACACAGGCTAGACACTGGCTGGGCACAGGCTAGGCAGAGGCTAGGCACTGGCTAGGTACAGGCTAGGCAGAGGCTAGGCACTGGCTAGGTACAGGCTAGGCAGAGGCTAGGCACATGCTCGACACAGGCTAGGCACATGCTAGACACAGGCTAGACACAGGCTAGACACTGGCTTGGCAAAGACTAGACACTGGCTAAGCACAGGCTAGACACAGGCTAGAAACTGGCTAGGCACAGGCTAGACACAGGCTAGACACTGGCTGGGCACAGGCTAGACAATGGCTAGGCACAGGCTAGACACTGGCTAGGCAAAGGCTAGACACAGGCTAGACACAGGATAGACACAGGCTAGACACAGGCTAGACACAGGCTAGACACAGGCTAGACACAGGCTAGACACTGGCTGGGCACAGGCTAGACACTGGCTGGGCACAGGCTAGACACTGGGCTAGACACAGGCTAGACACAGGCTAGACACAGGCTAGACACAGGCTAGACACAGGCTAGACACAGGCTAGACACAGGCTAGACACTGGCTTGGCAAAGACTAGACACTGGCTAAGCACAGGCTAGACACAGGCTAGAAACTGGCTAGGCACAGGCTAGACACAGGCTAGACACTGGCTGGGCACAGGCTAGACAATGGCTAGGCACAGGCTAGACACTGGCTAGGCACAGGCTAGACACAGGCTAGACACATGATAGACACAGGCTAGACACAGGCTAGACACTGGCTAGGCACATGCTAGACACTGGCTAGGCACAGGCTAGACACAGGCTAGACACAGGCTAGACACAGGCTAGACACTGGCTAGGCACAGGCTAGACACAGGCTAGACACAGGCTAGACACAGGCTAGGCACAGGCTAGACACAGGCTAGACACTGGCTTGGCACAGACTAGACACTGGCTAAGCACAGGCTAGACACAGGCCAGACACAGGCTAGAAACTGGCTAGGCACAGGCTAGACACTGGCTGGGCACAGGCTAGACACAGGCTAGACACTAGCTGGGCACAGGCTAGACAAAGGCAATGTACAGGCTAGGCACTGGCTAGGTACAGGCTAGGTACTGGCTAGGTACAGGCTAGGCACTGGCTAGGTACAGGCTAGGCAGATGCTAGGCACATGCTAGACACAGGCTAGACACAGGCTAGACAAAGGCTAGGCACAGGCTAGACACAGGCTAGACACTGGCTAGGCACAGGCTAGACACAGGCTAGACACAGGCTAGACACAGGCTAGACACAGGCTAGACACTGGCTAGACACAGGCTAGACACAAGGTGAGACACAGGCTAGACACAGGCTAGACACTTGCTAGACACTGAGCTAGACACAGGCTAGACACAGGCTAGACACAGGCTAGACAAAGGCTAGACACAGGCTAGACACAGGCTAGACACAGGCTAGACACTGGCTAGGCACAGGCTAGGCACTGGCGAGACACTGGCTAGGCACACGCTATGCACATGCCTGTCTCAGGCAAGGCACAGGCTAGACACAGGCTAGACACTGGCTGGGCACAGGCTAGGCAGAGGCTAGGCTTGGTACAGGCTAGACACTGGCTAGGCACTGGTTAGGTACAGGCTAGGCAGAGGCTAGGCACATGCTAGACACAGGCTAGACACAGGCTAGACACAGGCTAGACACAGGCTAGACACAGGCTAGACACAGGCTAGACACAGGCTAGACACAGGCTAGACACAGGCTAGACACAGGCTAGACACAGGCTAGACACAGGCTAGACACAGGCTGAACGCTGGGCTAGACACAGGCTAGACACAGGCTAGACACAGGCTAGACACAGGCTAGACACAGGCTAGACACAGGCTAGACACAGGCTAGACACAAGCTAGACACAGGCTAGACACAGGCTAGACACAGGCTAGACACAGGCTAGACACAGGCTAGACACAGGCTAGAACACAGGCTGGACACAGGCTAGACACAGGCTAGACACAGGCTAGACACAGGCTAGAAACTGGCTAGGCACAGGCTAGAAACTGGCTGGCACAGGCTAGACACAGGCTAGACACAGGCTGGGCACAGGCTGAACACAGGCTAGATACAGGCTGAACCACATGCTAGACACAGGCTAGACACAGGCTAGACTCAGGCTAGACTCAGGCTAGACACAGGCTAGAAATAGGCTAGACACAGGCTAGACACAGGCTAGCCACAGGCTAGACACAGGCTAGACACAGGCTAGACACAGGCTAGACACAGGCTAGGCACAGGCTAGGCACAGGCTAGGCACAGGCTAGGCACAGGCTAGGCACAGGCTAGACACAGGCTAGACACTGGCTAGGCACAGGCTAGGCACAGGCTAGGCACAGACTAGGCACAGGCTAGGCACAGGCTAGACACAGGCTAGACACTGGCTAGGCACAGACTAGACACTGCCTAAGCACAGGCTAGACACAGGCTAGAAACTGGCTAGGCACAGGCTAGACACAAGCTAGACACTGGCTGGGCACAGGCTAGACACTGGCTAGGCACAGGCTATACACTGGCTAGGCACAGGCTAGACACAGGCTAAACACAGGCTAGACAAAGGCTAGACACTGGCTAGGCAAAGGCTAGGCACTGGCTAGACACTGGCTAGGCACACGCATTGCACATGCCTGTCTCAGGCAAGGCATAGGCTAGACACAGGCTAGACACAGGCTAGACACAGGCTAGACACAGAATAGAAACAGGCTAGAAATAGGCTAGACACAGGCTAGACACAGGCTAGACACAGGCTGGACACAGGCTGGACACAGGCTAGGCTGGGCTAGGCACAGGCTAGGCACAGGCTAGACACAGGCTAGACACTGGCTAGGCACAGGCTAGGCACAGGCTAGGCTGAGACTAGGCACAGGCTAGGCTGGGCTAGGCACAGGCTGGGCACAGGCTAGGCACAGGCTAGGCACAGGCTGAACACTGGGCTAGACACAGGCTAGGCACAGGCTAGGCACAGGCTAGACACAGGCTAGGCTGGGCTGAGCACAGGCTAGACACAGGCTAGACACTGGCTAGGCACAGGCTAGGCACAGGCTAGGCACAGACTAGGCTGGGCTAGGCTGGGCTAGACACAGGCTAGACACTGGCTTGGCACAGGCTAGACACTGGCTAAGCACAGGCTAGACACAGGCTAGAAACTGGGCTAGGCACAGGCTAGACACAGGCTAGACACTGGCTGGGCACAGGCTAGACACTGGCTAGGCACAGGCTATACACTGGCTAGGCACAGGCTAGACACAGGCTAGACACAGGCTAGACAAAGGCTAGACACTGGCTAGGCACAGGCTAGGCACTGGCTAGACACTGGCTAGGCACACGCATTGCACATGCCTGTCTCAGGCAAAGGCTGGGCTAGACACAGGCTAGACACAGGCTAGACACAGGCTAGAAACAGGCTAGGCACAGGCTAGACACTGGCTTGGCACAGGCTAGACACTGGCTAAGCACAGGCTAGACACAGGCTAGACACTGGCTAGGCACAGGCTAGACACAGGCTAGACACTGGCTGGGCTGGGCTAGACAATGGCTAGGCACAGGCTAGGCACAGGCTAGACAATGGCAATGTACAGGCTAGGCACTGGCTAGGCACAGGCTAGACACAGGCTAGACACAGGCTAGACACAGGCTAGACACTGGCAAGGCACAGGCTAGACCTGGGCTAGACACAGGCTAGACACAGGCTAGACACAGGCTAGACACAGGCTAGACACAGGCTAGACACAGGCTAGAGACACTGGCTGGGCTAAACACTGGCTAGGCACAGGCTGAGGGCAACCTGACACAGGCTAGAAACTGGCTAGGCTGACAGGCTGACTAGACACTGGCTGGGCAACACAGGCTAAACAGGCACAGGCTAGACACAGGCTAGACACTGGCTAGACAGGCTAGACACTGAGGCTAGACACTGAGGCTGAACCTGGGCTAGGCACAGGCTAGACACAGGCTAGGCACAGGCTAGACACTAGGCTGAGACACTGGCTGGAGGCACAGGCTAGACGCACAGGCTGAAGCTAGGCTAGGCTGGGCTAGGCTAAAGGCACAGGCTAGGCACACAGGCTGGGCTGGGCTGGGCACAGGCTAGACACAGGCTAGACACTGAGCTGAGCCATGCACATGCCGGCACTGGCAAGGCACAGGCTGAACACAGGCTAGACACTGGGCTAGGCACAGGCTATGCACATGCCAGACACAGGCTAAGCAGGCCAAGGCACAGGGCTAGACACAGGCTAGGCCGGAACACAGGCTGGGCACAGGCTAGACACAGCTGAACCTGGCTAGACACAGGCTAGAGCCTGGAGCTAGACACAACGGAAGCTAAGACACAGGCTAGGACACAGGCTAGGCACAGGCTAGACTACAGGCTAAGACACAGGCTGCCAGGCTAGACACAGGCTAGACACAGGCTAGACACAGGCTAGACCTGGGCTGGACACAGGCTAGACACAGGCTAGACACAGGCTAGGCACAGGCTAGGCACAGGCTAGACACAGGCTAGACACAGGCTAGACACAGGCTAGACACAGGCTAGACACAGGCTAGACACAGGCTAGACACAGGCTAGACACAGGCTAGACACAGGCTAGACACAGGCTAGACACTGGGCTAGAGCACAGGCTAGACACAGGCTAGACACTGGCTAGGCACAGGCTAGACACAGGCTAGACACTGGCTAGGCACAGGCTAGACACATGGCTAGACACAGGCTAGACACAGGCTAGACACAGGCTAGACACAGGCTAGGCACAGGCTAGACACAGGCTAGGCACAGGCTAGACACAGGCTAGACACAGGCTAGACACAGGCTAGACACAGGCTAGACACAGGCTAGACACAGGCTAGACACAGGCTAGACACAGGCTAGACACTAGGCTAGACACAGGCTAGACACAGGCTAGACACAGGCTAGACACAGGCTAGACACAGGCTAGGCACAGGCCTAGACACAGGCTAGACACAACAGGCTAGGCACAGGCTAGACACAGGCTAGACACAGGCTAGACACAGGCTAGACACTGGGCTAGACACAGGCTAGACACAGGCTAGACACAGGCTAGACACAGGCTAGACACAGGCTAGACACAGGCTAGACACAGGCTGGGCACAGGCTAGACACAGGCTAGGCACAGGCTAGACACAGGCTAGACACAGGCTAGACACAGGCTAGACACAGGCTAGACACAGGCTAGACACAGGCTAGACACAGGCACAGGCTAGCTACACAGGCTAGGCACAGGCTAGACACAGGCTAGACACAGGCTAGACACAGGCTAGACACAGGCTAGACACAGGCTAGACACAGGCTAGACACAGGCTAGACACAGGCTAGACACTGGCTAGGCACAGGCTAGACACTGGCTAGACACAGGCTAGACACAGGCTAGACACTGGCTAGACACAGGCTAGACACAGGCTAGACACAGGCTGGGCACTGGGCTAGACACAGGCTAGACACAGGCTAGACTGGGCTAGACACAGGCTAGACACAGGCTAGACACAGGCTAGACACAGGCTAGACACAGGCTAGACACAGGCTAGACACAGGCTAGGCTAGACACAGGCTAGACACAGGCTAGACACAGGCTAGACACAGGCTAGACACAGGCTAGACACAGGCTAGGCACTAGGCTAGACACAGGCTAGACACAGGCTAGACACAGGCTAGACACAGGCTAGACAGGCTAGACACTGGCTAGGCACAGGCTAGACACAGGCTAGACACAGGCTAGACACAGGCTAGACACAGGCTAGACACAGGCTAGACACAGGCTAGACACAGGCTAGACACAGGCTAGACACAGGCTAGACACAGGCTAGACACAGGCTAGACACAGGCTAGACACAGGCTAGACACAGGCTAGACACAGGCTAGACACAGGCTAGACACAGGCTAGACACAGGCTAGACACAGGCTAGACACAGGCTAGACACAGGCTAGACACTGGAGCTAGACACTGGCTAGACCTGGGCTGAACACTGGCTAGACCTAAATAGACACAGGCTAGACACAGGCTAGACACAGGCTAGACAGGCTGAACTGGCTAGAGACACTGGCTAGGCACAGGCCAGACACAGGCTAGACACAGGCACAGGCAGGCTAGACACTGGAGGCTGGACACAGGTTGGACACTGGCTGAGGCTCGGGCTAGACACAGGCTGGGCTGAGGCTAGACACTGGCTAGGCTGAAGAGCTCAGGCTAGACACTGGCTGGGCACACGCTATGCCATGCCTGTCTCAGGCTAGGCACAGGCCCTGAACACAGGCTAAACACTGGCTAGGCACAGGCTGAGCCAGTCTCAGGCAAGGCACAGGCTAAACACAGGCTCAGACACTGGCTAGGCTGACAGAGCCTGGGCTGAAGCTGGAGCTAGGCCCGCTGGACACTGGCTAGACACAGGCTGAGCAGGCACTGGCTAACACAGGCTGAACAGGCTGAACTGGCTAGACACAGGCTGGACACAGACTAGGTCTGGCTAGGCACAGGCTAGACACAGGCTAGACACAGGCTAGACACAGGCTAACACTGGGCTAGACACTGGCTAGGCACAGGCTAGGCACTGGCTGGCACACAGGCTAGACACTGGCTAGACACAGGCTAGACACTGGCTAAGCTGGGCTAGACACTGGCTAGGCACAGGCTAGGCCACACTGGCTGGGCACAGGCTAGACACCGGCTAGACACAGGCTAGGCACAGGCTAGACACTGGGCTGGGCACAGGCTAGCACTAGCAGGCACAGGCTAGACACAGGCTGGCACACAGGCTAGACACTGGCTGGGCACGCTGGGCACAGGCTGGGCACTGGGCTAGACCACTGACTGGGCACACGCTATGCACAGCCTGTCAGGCAAGGCACAGGCTAGACTAGCAGGCTGCGGCACCAGGCTGGAGCTGGGCTATGCTCATGCCAGTCTGGAGCAAGGCACAGGCTAAGCACTGGCTAGGCACAGGCTAGACACAGGCTGAGCACAGGCTAGACACAGGGCTAGACACTGGCTAGGCACAGGCTAGACACTAGCTCAAGCACAGGCTAGGCACAGGCTAGACACTGGCTAGGCACAGGCTAGACACAGGCTAGACACTGGCTGGAGGCTGTGATGGCCCAGCACACTGGCTAGGCTGGGCTGGGCTGGCAGGCACAGGCTAGAGACTGGCTAGGCACAGGCTGCTGGGCACACAGGCTAGGCACAGGCCAGACACAGGCTAGGCACAGGCTAGACACTGGCTGGGCACAGGCTAAGACACATGCCAGTCTCAGGCAAGGCACTGGCTAGACACAGGCTAGACACTGGCTAAAGAGGCTAGACACTGGCTAGTGCACATGCCAGTCTCAGGCAAGGCACAGGCTAGACACAGGCTAGACACAGGCTAGGCACAGGCTAGACACTGGCACAGGCCAGGGGCTAAGACACAGGCTAGGCCTGAGCTGGGCTAGGCTGGAGGCTAGACACTGGCTAGGCCTGACAGGCTAGACGACACAGGCTAGGCACAGGCTAGGCACAGGCTGAGACACAGGCTGAGCCAGGCTGGAGGCTAGACACTGGGCTGAGCACAGGCTAAGACACTGGCTAGGCCCAGGCTATGCACATGCCAGTCAACTGAGACACACGGCTAGACACAGGCTAGACACTGGCTAGGCACAGGCTGGAGCACATGCTAGACACAGCATCACAGGCACAGGCTAGGCACAGGCTAGCACAGAACTAGGCTAGACACTGGCTAGGCCTGGGCTGAGCACTGGGCTAGGCGGCACAGGCTAGACACAGGCTAGGCACATGGCTGGACACAGGCTAGACACTGGCTACAGGCTGACTGAACTCCAGGCTAGGCACAGGCTAGACACAGGCTAGACACTGGCGGCACAGGCTAGACACAGGCTAGACACAGGCTAGACCACTGGCTAGACACAGGCTAGACACAGGCTGGGCACAGGCTAGACACTAGGCTGAACACAGGCTAGACACTAGCTAGGCACAGGCTAGGCACTGGGCTGAGCCTGGAGCTGAACACTACAGACACAGGCTAGGCAGCCTGGCTAAACACCAGGCTAGGCACAGGCTAGACACAGGCTAGACACTGGCTAAGCACACAGGCTATGCGCTGAACAAGGCTAGACACTGGCTGAGGCACAGGCTAGACACTGGCTAGACACAGGCTAGGCACAGGCTAGACACTGGCTCAGGCAGAAGACTGGAAGCTAGGCACAGGCTAGACACTGGCTGAGCACCAGGCAAGACACTGGCTGCCAGGCTAGACACAGGCTAGGCAGACAGGCTGGGCTGACACAGGCTGAGCACTGGCTAGGCACAGGCTAAGGCACAGGCCTGAGCACCTGGCTGAGGCACTGGCTAGACACTGGCTAGGCACAGGCTGAGGCTGGCAGTCTCAGGCTAGGCACAGGCTGAGCTCGGCTAGGCAGGCTAGACACTGGCTGGGGGCTAGACACAGGCTATGGACAGTGCACATGCCAGTCTAGAGCAAGGGCTGAGGCTGAACACAGGCTAGACACAGACAAGACACTGGCTAGGCACTGAGGCTAGACACTGACTGGGCACAGGCTAGGCACACAGTCTGAGCAAGGCTCAGGCCTAGACACAGGCTAGACACAGGCTAGACACTAGGCTAGAGCACAGGCTAGACACTAGCGGGACAGGCTGACACAGGCTAGACACAGGCTAGACCTACAGGCTAGGCACCAGGCTAGACACTGGCTGAGCTGGGAATGCACATGCCAGTCTGGGCTAGGCACAGGCTAGACACAGGCTTGAGCACTGGCTAGGCACAGGCTATGCACATGCCAGTCAGAGGCAAGGCACAGGCTAGACACAGGCTAGACACAGGCTAGGCACAGGCTAGACACTGGCTAGACACTGCCATGCCAGTCTCGGGCTAGGCTGGGGCTAGACCCAGGCTAGACACTGGCTAGGCACAGGCTATGCACATGCCAGTCTGGGCTAGGCACAGGCTGAGCACTGGCTAGACACAGGCTAGGCCTGGAGGGCACAGGCTGAACACAGGCTAGGACACTGGCTAGACACAGGCTAGGAACACAGGCTAGACACTGGCTGACACAGGCTGAACACTGGCTAGGCTGGACAGGCTAGACACACGCTGGCACAGGCTGAGCTGACTAGGCTGAACACAGGCTGAACACTGGCTGGGCACAGGCTAACACTGGCTGGGCACTGGCTGAACACTGGCTAGGCACAGGCTAGACACTGGCCCAGGCACAGGCTAGGACATGCCAGGCACAGGCTGGAGGAGCACAGGCTAGACACTGGCTAGGCACAGGCTATGCACATGCCAGTCACTGGCAAGGCACAGGCTAGACCTGAGCTAGACACAGCTAGACACAGGCTGAGCACTGGCTAGGCACAGGCTAGACACTGGAGGCTAGACACTGGCTAGGCTCACTGAATGCACATGCCAGTCTCAGGCAAGGCACAGGCTGGGCACAGGCTAGACACTGGCTAGGCACAGGCTAGGCATGCCAGTCTGGGCAAGGCACAGGCTAGACACAAGGCTAGACACAGGCTAGACACTGAAGGCACAGGCTAGGCACAGGCTGGACAGCTGGCTAGGCACAGGCTAGACACTGGCTAGGCACAGGCTGGGCTGGAGCTAGGCACTGGCTGGGCAAAGGCTGAACGCTGGCTAGGCACACGCTGGCACATGCCAGTCTAGGCTAGGCACAGGCTAGACACAGGCTAGACACTGGGCTAGGCACAGGCTATGACACAGCCAGTCTCAGGCAAGGCACTGGTAAGCGAGGCTAGACACAGGCTAGACAGCTGGCTGAGCACAGGCTAAGGCACTAGGCTAGGCACAGGCTAGGCACTGGCTAGGGAACAGGCTGGGGCTGCCTGACAGGCCACAGGCTAGGCACTGGCTAGGCACAGGCTAGGGCACAGGCTAGGCACTGGCAGGCAGGCCGGCTAGACACTGGCTAGGCTCAGGCTACACAAGGCTGAGCCTGAGGCAAGACACTGGCTAGGCTGGGCTGAGCACAGGCTGGACACAGGCTAGACACAGGCTGAGCCTGAGGCTAGACACAGGCTAGACACTGGCTAGGCCTGGGCTGAGCACAGGCTGAGCACAGGCTAGGCCCTGGCTAGGCTGGGCTAGGCACTGGCTAGGCACAGGCTAGACACTGGCTAGGCACAGGCTAGACACCGGCTAGACACAGGCTAGACACTGGCTAGACACAGGCTATGCACATGCCAGTCAGGCAAGGCAGGCACAGGCTGAAGAGCACAGGCAAGACACTGAAACTGGCTGAGCTGCTGGGCTGGACACAGGCTAGACACAGGCTAGACACAGGCTAAGGCACAGGCTAGACTGGGCTGACACTGGCTAGGCACAGGCTAAGACACAGGCTAGACACAGGCTAAGGCACAGGCTAGGCACAGGCTAGACTGGGCTAGACACAGGCTAGACTGGGCTAGGCACAGGCTAGACACAGGCTGGACACAGGCTGAACCAGGCTAGGCACTGGCTGAACACTGGCTAGGCACAGGCTATGCACCTGGGCTAGCCAGTCTCAGGCACAGGCTAGACACAGGCTAGACACAGGCTAGACACTGGCTAGGCACAGGCTAGACACATGCCAGTCACAGGCTAGGCACAGGCTAAACACTGGCTAGGCACAGGCTAGACACAGGCTAGACACTGGGCACAGGCTAGGCACAGGCTAGGCACAGGCCAGTCTGACCGACTGCAGGCTCAGGCTAGACACAGGCTGGGCTAGACACAGGCTAGGCTGGAGCTGAGCACTGAGGCTAGACACTGGCTAAGGCACAGGCTATGCACATGCCAGTCTGGGCTAGGCACAGGCTAGGCACAGGCTGGACACAGGCTAGACACAGGCTAGACACAGGCTAGACACAGGCTGAACACTGGGCTAGGCACTGGCTAGGCACAGGCTGACACAGGCTAGACACAGGCTAGACACAGGCTAGACACAGGCTAGACACAGGCTAGGCACAGGCTAGACACTGGCTGGGCACTGGCTAGGCTGGCACATGGCTGACTCAGGCTAGGCACAGGCTAGACACAGGGCTAGACACTGGCTAGGCACAGGCTAGGCACAGGCTAGACACTGGGCTAGGCACAGGCTAGACACTAGACACAGGCTAAGGCACAGGCTAGGCACTGGCTAGACACAGGCTAGACACAGGCTATGACACAGGCTAGACACTGGCTAGGCACTGGCTAGGCACAGGCTAGACACAGGCTGGGCACAGGCTATGCACAGGCTAGACACAGGCTAGGCACAGGCTAGAACACAGGCTAGACACAGGCTAGGCACAGGCTAGGCACATGGCTAGTCACAGGCTAGGCACAGGCTAGGCACAGGCTAGACACAGGCTAGACACAGGCTAGACACTGGCTAGACACAGGCTGAGCACAGGCTAGAGCACAGGCTAGACACTGGCTAGGCACAGGCTGACACTGGCTAGGCACAGGCTAGACACAGGCTAGACACTGGCTAGGCACTGGCAAGGCACAGGCTAGACACAGGCTAGACACAGGCTAGACACAGGCTAGGCACAGGCTAGGCACAGGCTAGACACTGGGCTAGGCACAGGCTAGGCACAGGCTATGCACAGGCCAGACACAGGCTGGACACAGGCTAGACACAGGCTAGACACTGGGCTAGGCACAGGCTAGACACAGGCCTGGACACAGGCTAGGCACAGGCTAGACACAGGCTAGGCACTGGGCTAGGCACAGGCTAGACACAGGCTAGGCACAGGCTAGACACAGGCTAGACACTGGCTAGGCACAGGCTAGACACTGGCTAGGCACTGGCTAGGCACACTAGGCTAGGCACAGGCTAGACACAGGCTAGGCACTGGCTAGGCACTGGCTAGGCACAGGCTAGGCACAGGCTAGGCACAGGCTAGGCACTGGCTGAACACAGGCTAGGCACAGGCTAGACACAGGCTGAGCACAGGCTAGGCACAGGCTAGACACAGGCTAGACACAGGCTAGGCACAGGCTAGACACTGGCTAGACACAGGCTAGACACAGGCTAGACACAGGCTAGACACTGGCTAGGCACAGGCTAGACACAGGCTAGAGCACTGGCTAGACACAGGCTAGGCACAGGCTAGTCACAGGCAAGGCACAGGCTGAGCACAGGCTAGACACTGGCTAGGCACAGGCTATGCACATGCTGTCACAGGCTGGGCACAGGCTAGACACAGGCTGGACACAGGCTAGACACTGGCTAGGCACAGGCTAGACACAGGCTAGGCACAGGCTGAACACTGGCTAGACACTGGCTAGGCGAGCACAGGCTAGGCACAGGCTGTCTCAGGCAAGGCACACAGGCTAGACACAGGCTAGACACTGGCTAGACACAGGCTAGAACAGGCTGGCTGGGCACAGGCTAGGCACTGGCTAGACACAGGCTAGGCACAGGCTAGACACTGGCTGGCACAGGCTAGACACAGGCTAGACACTGGCTAGACACAGGCTAGGCACAGGCTAGACACAGGCTAGAGCACAGGCTAGACACAGGCTAGACACTGGCTAGGCACAGGCTAGACACTGGGCTAGACACAGGCTAGGCACAGGCTAGACACAGGCTAGGCACAGGGCTAGGCACAGGCTAGACACAGGCTAGACACAGGCTAGGCACTGGCTAGGCACAGGCTAGACACAGGCTAGACACTGGCTAGGCACAGGCTAGAACACTGGGCTAGACACAGGCTAGACACTGGGCTAGGCACAGGCTAGGCACAGGCTGGACACTGGCTAGGCACAGGCTAGACACTGGCTAGGCACAGGCTGAGACACTGGCTAGACACAGGCTAGACACAGGCTAGACACTGGCTAGGCACAGGCTAGACACAGGCTGAACACAGGCTAGACACAGGCTAGGCACAGGCTGAGACACAGGCTAGACACAGGCTAGACACTGGCTAGGCACAGGCTGACACAGGCTAGGCACAGGCTAGGCACAGGCTAGACACTGGCTAGGCACAGGCTAGGCACATGCCAGACACAGGCTAGACACAGGCTAGACACAGGCTAGACACAGGCTGAACACAGGCTAGACACATGCTAGGCACTGGCTAGCAGCACAGGCTAGACACAGGCTAGGACACAGGCTAGACACAGGCTGAGACACTGGCTGCTGACAAGGCTAGGCACAGGCTAGACACAGGCTAGACACAGGCTGACACAGGCTATGCACAGGCTAGGCACAGGCTAGACACAGGCTAGGCACAGGCTAGACACAGGCTAGACACTGGCTGAGCACAGGCTAGACCCTGGCTAGGGCACAGGCTGAACACAGGCTAGACACAGGCTAGACACAGGCTAGACACAGGCTGACAGGCTGACACAGGCTAGACACTGGCTAGGCACACGCTATGCACATGCCAGTCTCAGGCAAGGCACAGGCTAGACACAGGCTAGACACAGGCTAGACACAGGCTAGACACAGGCTAGACACAGGCTAGACACAGGCTAGGCACAGGCTAGACACAGGCTAGGCTAGACACAGGCTAGACACAGGCTAGACACTAGGCTGGACACAGGCTATGCACATGCTAGACACAGGCTAGGCACAGGCTAGACACAGGCTAGACACAGGCTAGGCACAGGCTAGACACAGGCTAGGCACTGGGCTAGACACAGGCTAGACACAGGCTGACACAGGCTAGACACAGGCTAGACACAGGCTAGACACAGGCTAGACACAGGCTAGACACAGGCTAGACACAGGCTGACACTGGGCTAGACACAGGCTAGACACAGGCTAGGCACAGGCTAGGCACAGGCTAGACACAGGCTAGGCACAGGCTAGACACAGGCTGGCTGGCAGGCTAGGCACAGGCTAGACACAGGCTAGACACAGGCTAGGCACAGGCTAGACACAGGCTAGACACAGGCTAGACACAGGCTAGGCACAGGCTAGGCACAGGCTAGGCACAGGCTAGACACTGGCTAGACACTGGCAGGCTAGACACAGGCTAGGCACAGGCTAGACACAGGCTGAACACAGGCTAGGCACAGGCTAGACACAGGCTAGACACTGGCTAGGCACAGGCTAGGCACAGGCCAGTCTGGCTAGCAAGGCACAGGCTAGACACTGGCTAGACACAGGCTAGACACAGGCTAGACACAGGCTAGACACAGGCTAGACACAGGCTAGGCACAGGCTAGACACAGGCTAGACACTGGCTAGACACAGGCTAGACACTGGCTAGACACAGGCTAGGCACAGGCTAGGCACAGGCTAGACACAGGCTAGACACAGGCTAGACACAGGCTAGGCTGGGCACACTGGGCTAGGCACAGGCTAGACACAGGCTAGACACAGGCTAGGCACAGGCTAGGCACAGGCTAGACACGGCTGAGCTGGCTAGACACAGGCTAGGCACAGGCTAGGCACAGGCTAGACACAGGCTAGACACAGGCTAGGCACAGGCTAGGCACAGGCTAGACACACTGGCTAGACACTGGCTAGGCACAGGCTAGGCACAGCCTAGTCTCAGGCTAGGCACAGGCTAGACACAGGCTAGACACAGGCTAGGCACAGGCTAGACACAGGCCAGCTAGACACAGGCTAGGCACAGGCTGAGCACAGGCTAGACACAGGCTAGACACAGGCTAGGCACAGGCTAGACACAGGCTAGCTAGGCACACAGGCTAGGCACAGGCTAGGCACAGGCTAGACACAGGCTAGACACAGGCTAGACACTGGCTAGGCACAGGCTAGACACAGGCTAGGCACAGGCTAGGCACAGGCTAGACACAGGCTAGGCACAGGCTAGACACAGGCTAGACACAGGCTAGAGCCAGGCTGGCTAGGCACAGGCTAGGGCTAGGCACAGGCTAGACACAGGCTAGACAGGCTAGCTAGACACAGGCTAGGCACAGGCTAGGCACAGGCTAGACACTGGCTAGGCACAGGCTAGGCACATGCCAGTCTCAGGCAAGGCACAGGCTAGACACAGGCTAGACACTGGCTAGGCACAGGCTAGGCACATGCTAGTCACAGGCAAGGCACAGGCTAGACACAGGCTAGACACAGGCTAGACACAGGCTAGACACAGGCTAGGCACAGGCTGGGCTAGACACAGGCTAGACACTGGCTAGGCACAGGCTAGACACAGGCTAGGCACAGGCTAGGCACAGGCTAGGCACAGGCTAGACACTGGCTAGACACAGGCTAGACACAGGCTAGGCACAGGCTAGACACAGGCTAGACACAGGCTAGGCACAGGCTAGGCACAGGCTAGACACAGGCTAGACACAGGCTAGGCACAGGCTAGACACAGGCTAGGCACAGGCTAGGCACAGGCTAGACACAGGCTAGACACAGGCTAGGCACAGGCTAGACACAGGCTAGACACAGGCTAGGCACAGGCTAGACACAGGCTAGGCACAGGCTAGACACAGGCTAGACACAGGCTAGACACAGGCTAGACACAGGCTAGACACAGGCTAGACACAGGCTAGACACAGGCTAGACACAGGCTAGACACAGGCTAGACACAGGCTGGCTAGACACAGGCTAGGCACAGGCTAGACACAGGCTAGGCACAGGCTAGACACAGGCTAGGCACAGGCTAGACACAGGCTAGGCACAGGCTAGACACAGGCTAGACACAGGCTAGGCACAGGCTAGACACAGGCTAGGCACAGGCTAGACACAGGCTAGACACAGCTGGCTAGACACAGGCTAGACACAGGCTAGACACAGGCTAGGCACAGGCTAGACACAGGCTAGACACAGGCTAGGCACAGGCTAGACACAGGCTAGACACAGGCTGGGCACAGGCTAGACACAGGCTAGACACAGGCTAGACACAGGCTAGACACAGGCTAGACACAGGCTAGACACAGGCTAGACACAGGCTAGACACAGGCTAGACACAGGCTAGACACAGGCTAGGCACAGGCTAGACACAGGCTAGGCACAGGCTAGACACAGGCTAGGCACAGGCTAGACACAGGCTAGACACAGGCTAGACACAGGCTAGACACAGGCTAGACACAGGCTAGACACAGGCTAGACACTGGCTAGGCACAGGCTAGGCACTGGCACATGCCAGTCTGGGCTAGGCACAGGCTAGGCACAGGCTAGACACAGGCTAGACACAGGCTAGACACAGGCTAGACACAGGCTAGACACAGGCTAGACACAGGCTAGACACAGGCTAGACACTGGCTAGGCACAGGCTAGACACAGGCTATGCCAGACCAGGCTAGGCACAGGCTAGGCTACAGGCTAGACACTGGCTAGACACAGGCTAGACACAGGCTAGACACAGGCTAGACACAGGCTAGACACTGGCTAGGCACAGGCTAGACACAGGCTAGACACAGGCTAGAGGCGGGCTAGACACAGGCTAGACACTGGCTAGGCACAGGCTAGACACAGGCTAGCACTGGCTAGGCACAGGCTAGGCACAGGCTAGACACAGCAGGCTAGACACAGGCTAGACACAGGCTAGACACTGGCTAGGCACAGGCTAGACACAGGCTAGGCACAGGCTAGGCACAGGCTAGACACAGGCTAGACACAGGCTAGACACAGGCTAGACACAGCTGGACACAGGCTAGGCACAGGCTAGACACAGGCTAGACACAGGCTAGGCACAGGCTAGACACAGGCTAGACACAGGCTAGGCACAGGCTAGACACAGGCTAGACACAGGCTAGGCACAGGCTAGACACAGGCTAGACACAGGCTAGACACAGGCTAGACACAGGCTAGGCACAGGCTAGACACAGGCTAGACACAGGCTAGGCACAGGCTAGGCACAGGCTAGACACAGGCTAGACACAGGCTAGACACAGGCTAGGCACAGGCTAGACACAGGCTAGACACAGGCTAGACACAGGCTAGGCACAGGCTAGGCACTGGCTAGACACAGGCTAGACACAGGCTAGACACAGGCTAGACACAGGCTAGGCACAGGCTAGACACAGGCTAGACACAGGCTAGGCACAGGCTAGGCACAGGCTAGACACTGGGCTAGGCACAGGCTAGACACAGGCTAGACACAGGCTAGGCACAGGCTAGGCACAGGCTAGACACTGGCTAGACACTGGCTAGACACACAGGCTAGGCACAGGCTAGGCACAGGCTAGACACTGGCTGAGCACAGGCTAGACACAGGCTAGGCACAGGCTAGGCACAGGCTAGACACAGGCTAGACACAGGCTAGACACAGGCTAGACACAGGCTAGGCACAGGCTAGACACAGGCTAGACACAGGCTAGACACAGGCTAGACACAGGCTAGACACAGGCTAGACACTGGCTAGGCACAGGCTAGACACAGGCTAGGCACAGGCTAGACACAGGCTAGGCACAGGCTAGACACAGGCTAGGCACTGGCTAGGCACAGGCTAGACACAGGCTAGCACAGGCTAGACACAGGCTAGACACAGGCTAGACACAGGCTAGACACAGGCTAGACACAGGCTAGGCACAGGCTAGACACTGGCTAGACACAGGCTAGACACAGGCTAGGCACAGGCCAGTCTCAGGCAGGCACAGGCTGACACAGGCTAGACACTGGCTAGGCACAGGCTAGGCACAGGCCTGGCTAGACAGACACAGGCTAGACACAGGCTAGACACAGGCTAGACACTGGCTAGGCACAGGCTAGCACAGGCTAGACACTGGCTAGGCACAGGCTAGGCACAGGCTAGACACAGGCTAGCACAGGCTAGGCACAGGCTAGACACAGGCTAGACACAGGCTAGGCACAGGCTAGACACAGGCTAGGCACAGGCTAGACACAGGCTAGACACAGGCTAGACACAGGCTAGACACAGGCTAGACACAGGCTAGACACAGGCTAGGCACAGGCTAGACACAGGCTAGGCACAGGCTAGGCACAGGCTAGACACAGGCTAGACACAGGCTAGACACAGGCTAGACACAGGCTAGACACAGGCTAGACACAGGCTAGGCACAGGCTAGACACAGGCTAGGCACAGGCTAGACACAGGCCAGACACAGGCTAGACACAGGCTAGACACAGGCTAGACACAGGCTAGACACAGGCTAGACACAGGCTAGGCACAGGCTAACACTGGCTAGGCACAGGCTAGACACAGGCTAGACACAGGCTAGACACAGGCTAGACACAGGCTAGGCACAGGCTAGACACAGGCTAGACACAGGCTAGGCACAGGCTAGACACAGGCACAGGCTAGACACAGGCTAGACACAGGCTAGACACAGGCTAGAGCTAGCTAGGCTAGACACAGGCTAGACACAGGCTAGACACAGGCTAGACACAGGCTAGACACAGGCTAGACACAGGCTAGACACAGGCTAGGCACAGGCTAGACACAGGCTAGACACTGGGCTAGGCACAGGCTAGACACAGGCTAGGCACAGGCTAGAGCACAGGCTAGACACAGGCTAGACACAGGCTAGACACAGGCTAGACACAGGCTAGACACAGGCTAGACACAGGCTAGACACAGGCTAGGCACAGGCTAGACACAGGCTAGACACAGGCTAGACACAGGCTAGACACAGGCTAGGCACAGGCTAGGCACTGGCTAGACACAGGCTAGGCACAGGCTAGACACAGGCTAGACACAGGCTAGACACAGGCTAGACACAGGCTAGACACAGGCTAGACACAGGCTAGACACAGGCTAGGCACAGGCTAGACACAGGCTAGGCACAGGCTAGGCACAGGCTAGACAGCACAGGCTAGGCACAGGCTAGACACTGGCTAGACACAGGCTAGGCACAGGCTAGACACAGGCTAGACACAGGCTAGACACAGGCTAGACACAGGCTAGACACAGGCTAGACACAGGCTAGACACAGGCTAGACACAGGCTAGGCACAGGCTAGACACAGGCTAGGCACAGGCTAGACACAGGCTAGACACTGGCTAGGCACAGGCTAGGCACAGGCTAGACACAGGCTAGACACAGGCTAGACACAGGCTAGGCACAGGCTAGACACAGGCTAGACACTGGCTAGACACAGGCTAGACACAGGCTAGACACAGCACGGCTAGGCACAGGCTAGACACAGGCTAGACTCTGGCTAGGCACAGGCTAGACACAGGCTAGACACAGGCTAGGCACACAGGCTAGACACAGGCTAGACACAGGCTGGACACTGGCTAGGCACAGGCTAGGCACAGGCTAGACACAGGCTAGACACAGGCTAGACACAGGCTAGGCACAGGCTAGACACAGGCTAGACCAGGCTAGACACAGGCTAGACACAGGCTAGACACAGGCTAGACACAGGCTAGACACAGGCTAGGCACAGGCTAGGCACAGGCTAGACACTGGCTAGGCACAGGCATATGCACATGCCAGTCTCAGGCAGGCACAGGCTAGACACAGGCTAGACACAGGCTAGACACTGGCTAGGCACAGGCTAGGCACAGGCCAGGCTGGGCTAGGCACTGGCTAGGCACAGGCTAAACACAGGCTAGACACAGGCTAGGCACGGGCTAGACACAGGCTAGGCACAGGCTAGACACAGGCTAGACACTGGCTAGACACAGGCTAGACACAGGCTAGACACAGGCTAGACACAGGCTAGACACAGGCTAGACACAGGCTAGACACAGGCTAAACACAGGCTAGGCACAGGCTAGGCACAGGCCAGGCACAGGCTAGACACAGGCTAGACACAGGCTAGACACAGGCTAGGCACAGGCTAGGCACAGGCTAGACACAGGCTAGACACAGGCTAGGCACAGGCTAGACACAGGCTAGACACAGGCTAGACACAGGCTAGACACAGGCTAGGCACAGGCTAGACACAGGCTAGGCACAGGCTAGACACAGGCTAGACACAGGCTAGGCACAGGCTAGGCACAGGCAAGACACAGGCTAGACACAGGCTAGACACAGGCTAGACACAGGCTAGACACAGGCTAGACACTAGCTAGGCACACAGGCTAGACACAGGCTAGACACAGGCTAGACACAGGCTAGACACAGGCTGAGGCACAGGCTAGACACCCAGGCTAGACACAGGCTAGACACAGGCTAGACACAGGCTAGACACAGGCTAGACACAGGCTGGGCACAGGCTAGACACAGGCTAGACACAGGCTAGACACACCGGCTAAACACAGGCTAGACACAGGCTAGACACAGGCTAGACACAGGCTAGACACAGGCTAGACACAGGCTAGACACAGGCTAGACACAGGCTGGCAAGGCTAGACAGCTGGCTAGGCAGACACAGGCTAGACACAGGCTAGACACAGGCTGAACACAGGCTAGACACAGGCTAGGCACAGGCTAGACACAGGCTAGACAGGCTGGCTAGACACAGGCTAGACACAGGCTAGACACAGGCTAGGCACAGGCTAGACACAGGCTAGGCACAGGCTAGGCACAGGCTAGGCACCGGCTAGACACACAGGCTAGGCACAGGCCAGTCACAGGCTAGACAGAGACTAGACACTGGCTAGAGACACGGCTAGACACAGGCTAGACACAGGCTAGACACAGGCTAGGCACTGGCTAGGCACAGGCTAGACACAGGCTAGACACAGGCTAGGCACAGGCTATACACTGGCTAGGCACAGGCTAGACACAGGCTAGACACAGGCTAGACACAGGCTAGACACAGGCTAGACACAGGCTAGGCACAGGCTAGACACAGGCTAGGCACAGGCTAGGCACAGGCTAGGCGCAGGCTAGGCACAGGCTAGACACAGGCCAGTCACAGGCAAGGCACAGGCTAGACACAGGCTAGACACAGGCTAGACACAGGCTAGACACAGGCTAGACACAGGCTAGGCACTGGCCAGACACAGGCAAGGCACAGGCTAGACACAGGCTAGACACTGGCTAGGCACAGGTTAGGCACATGCCAGACACAGACCGGCACAGGCACAGGCCGGACACAGGCTAGACCGGCAAGACACAGGCTAGACACAGGCTAGGCTCAGGCAAGACACAGGCTAGACACAGGCTAGACACAGGCTAGACACTGCTAGACACAGGCTACACACATGCCAGTCTCTGGCAAGGCACAGGCCTAAACACTGGCTAGGCACACGCAAAACACAGCCAGTCTCAGGCAAGGCACAGGCTAGACACAGGCTAAACACTGGCTAGACACAGGCTAGACACATGCCAGTCTCACAGGCAAGACCCAGGCTAGACACAGGCTAGACACAGGCTAGGCCTAGGCTGGGCACAGGCTAGGCACAGGCTAGGCACAGGCTAGACACAGGCTGGACGGCTGGACCCAGGCTAGGCACAGGCTAGGCACTGGCTAGACACAGGCTAGACACAGGCTAGGCACAGGCTAGACACAGGCTAGACACAGCAGGCTAGACAGGCTAGACACAGGCTAGGCACAGGCCAGACACAGGCTAGACACAGGCTAGACACTGGCTAGGCACAGGCTAGGCAGGCTAGACACTGGCTAGGCACAGGCTAGAGCACAGGCTAGGCTCAGGCTAGGCACAGGCTAGGCACTGACTAGACACCGGCTAGGCACAGGCTAGACACAGGCTAGACAGAGCTAGGCACAGGCTAGGGCACAGGCTAGGCACAGGCTAGACACAGGCTAGACACTGGCTAGGCACAGGCTAGGCACTGGCTAGACACGGCTAGGCACAGGCTAGACACAGGCTAGACACAGGCAAGGCACAGGCTAGACACAGGCTAGGCACTGGCTAGACACAGGCTAAGCACAGGCCAGTCACAGGCAAGGCACAGGCTAGACACGGCCAGACCCAGGCTAGGAACAGGCTAGACACAGGGCTAGACACAGGCTAGGCACAGGCTAGACACAGGCTGAACACTGGCTAGGCACAGGCTAGACACTAGCTGACACACGCTAGACACAGGCCAGACACAGGCAAGGCACAGGCTAGACACGGGCTAGACACTGGCTAGGCACAGGCTAGGCACAGGCTAGTCCAGGCAAGGCACAGGCTAGACACAGGCTAGACACAGGCTAGACACTGGCTTGGCACAGGCTAGACACAGGCTAGACACTGGCTAGACACAGGCTAGACACAGGCTAGACACAGGCTAGACACAGGCTAGGCACAGGCTAGACACAGGCTAGACACGGGCTAGGCACAGGCTAGACACAGGCTGGACACAGGCTAGGCACAGGCTAGGCAGGCTAGGCACAGGCTAGGCACTGGCTAGACACAGGCTAGGCACAGGCTAGACACAAGCTAGACACTGGCTAGGCACAGGCTAGGCACAGGCTAGACACAGGCTAGACACAGGCTAGGCACTGGCTAGACACAGGCTAGGCACAGGCTAGACACAGGCCAGCTAGCCACAGGCAAGGCACAGGCTAGGCACAGGGCTAGACACAGGCTAGGCACAGGCTAGACACAGGCTAGACACAGGCTAGACACCAGGCAACAGGCTGGACTCAGGCTGAGACACAGGCTAGACACAGGCTAGACACAGGCTAGACACAGGCTAGACACAGGCTAGACACAGGCTAGACACAGGCTAGACACGGGCTAGACACAGGCTAGGCACAGGCTAGACACAGGCTAGGCACAGGCTAGGCACAGGCTAGACACAGGCTAGACACAGGCTAGGCACAGGCTAGACACAGGCTAAACACTGGCTAGGCAGAGGCTAGACACAGGCTAGGCACAGGCTAGGCACAGGCTGCACAGCTAGACACAGGCTAGACACAGGCTGGGCACAGGCTGGACACAGGCTAGACACAGGCTAGACACAGGCTAGACACAGGCTAGACACAGGCTAGACACAGGCTAGACACAGGCTAGACACAGGCTAGAAACAGGCTAAGCACAGGCTAGACACAGGCTAGGCGGGCAGGCTAGGCACTGGCAAATGCTAGACACAGGCTAGGCACAGGCTAGACACAGGCTAGACACAGGCTAGACACAGGCTAGGCACAGGCTAGGCACAGGCCAGACACAGGCAAGGCACAGGCTAGACACAGGCTAGACACAGGCTAGGCACAGGCTAGACACAGGCTAGACACAGGCAAGGCACAGGCTAGACACAGGCTAGACACAGGCTAGACACAGGCTAGGCACAGGCTAGACAGGCTAGGCACAGGCTAAGCACAGGCTAGACACAGGCTAGACACAGGCTAGGCACAGGCTAGACACAGGCTAGACACAGGCAAGGCACAGGCTAGACACAGGCTAGACACAGGCTAGGCACAGGCTAGACACAGGCTAGGCACAGGCTAGGCACAGGCTAGACACAGGCTAGGCACAGGCTGGACACAGGCTAGGCACAGGCTAGGCACAGGCTAGACTGGGCTAGACACAGGCTAGGCACAGGCTGGACACAGGCTGACACACACTGGGCTGGGCACAGGCAAGGCACAGGCAGACAGGCTAGGCACAGGCTAGACACAGGCTAGACACAGGCTAGGCACAGGCTGGGCTGAGCTTAACAGAGGCTAGACACAGGCTGGACACAGGCTAGGCACAGGCTAGACACTGCAGGCTAGACAAAGGCTAGACACACAGACTAGACACAGGCTGAACAGGCTAGACACAGGCTAGACACAAACTAGGCACAGGCTAGACACAGGCTAGGCTGGGCTAGGCAGGGCTAGACACAGGCTAGACAGGCTGACTGGGCACAGGCTAGACACAGGCTAGACACAGGCTAAGACACAGGCTAGACACAGGCTAGAGGCTAGGCACAGGCTAGACACAGGCTAGACATCAGGCTGGGCACGGCTAGACACAGGCTAGACACAAGCTAGACACAGGCTAGACACAGGCTAGACACAGGCTAAACACAGGCACAGGCTAGGCTGGCTAGGCACAGGCTAGGCAGGCTAGACACAGGCTAGACACAGGCTAGACACTGGCTGAGCCCGGGCTAGACACAGGCTAGGCACAGGCTAGACACAGGCTAGGCTGACACACAGGCTAGACACGGGCTAGACACAGGCTAGACACAGGCTAGACACAGGCTAGACACTGGCTAGACACAGGCTAGACACAGGCTAGACACAGGCTAGACACAGGCTAGACACAGGCTAGCACAGGCTAGGCACAGGCTAGACACAGGCACAGGCTAGGCACAGGCAAGACACAGGCTAGACACAGGCTAGACACAGGCTAGGCACAGGCTAGAAACAGGCTAGACACACAGGCTAGACACAGGCTAGACACAGGCTAGACACAGGCTAGACACAGGCTAGACACTGGCTAGACTAGGCTAGGCACAGGCTCAGGCACATGCACAGGCTAGACACAGGCTAGACACTGGCTAGACACAGGCTAGAGGCACAGGCTAGACACAGGCTAGGCACAGGCTAGCACAGGCTAGACTCAGGCTAGGCACAGGCTAGACACAGGCTAAGCACAGGCTAGACACAGGCTAAACACAGGCTAGACACTGGCTCAGGCACAAGGCTAGACACAGGCTAGACACAGGCTAGACACTGGCTAGGCACAGGCTAGGCACAGGCTAAACACAGGCTAAGCACAGGCTGGACACACAGGCTAGGCACAGGGGCTAAACACAGGCTAGGCACAGGCCAGAGCACAGGCTAGGCACAGGCTAGGAACAGGCTAGACTGGCTAGGCACTGGACAGCTAGACACAGGCTAGACACAGGCTAGACACAGGCTAGACACAGGCTAGGACACAGGCTAGACACAGGCTAGACACAGGCTAGACACAGGCTGGACACAGGCTAGACACAGGCTAGACACAGGCTAGACACAGGCTAGACACAGGCTAGACACAGGCTAGACACAGGCTAGAGCACAGGCTAGACACAGGCTAGACACAGGCTAGAGCACAGGCTGGCTAGGCACACAGGCTAGACACAGGCTAGACACAGGCTAGACACAGGCTAGACACAGGCTAGACACAGGCTAGACACAGGCTAGACACAGGCTAGACACAGGCTAGACACAGGCTAGACACAGGCTAGGCACAGGCTAGACACAGGCTAGACACAGGCTAGACACAGGCTAGACACAGGCTAGACACAGGCTAGACACAGGCTGGGGCACAGGCTAGACAGGCTAGACACAGGCTAGACACAGGCTAGGCACAGGCTAGACACAGGCTAGGCATGACACAGGCTAGGCACAGGCTAGACACAGGCTGGACAGGCTGGGCTAGACACAGGCTAGGCACAGGCTAGACAACTGGCTAGGCACAGGCTAGACACACAGGCTAGACACAGGCTAGACACAGGCTAGACACAGGCTAGACACAGGCTAGCACAGGCTAGCACAGGCTAGACACAGGCTAGACACAGGCTAGACACAGGCTAGGCACAGGCTAAGGCTAGGCTAGACACAGGCTAGGCACAGGCTAGACACAGGCTAGACACAGGCTAGGCACAGGCTAGGCACAGGCTAGGCACTGGCTAGACACAGGCTAGGCACAGGCTAGGCACGCTAAGGCTAGACACCGGCCAGACACAGGCTAGACACAGGCTAGACACAGGCTAGACACAGGCTAGACACAGGCTAGACACAGGCTAGACACAGGCTAGACACAGGCTAGACACAGGCTAGACACAGGCTAGACACTGGCTAGACACTGGCTAGGCACAGGCTAGACACAGGCTGGACACAGGCTAGGCTCAGGCTAGGCACAGGCTAGACACAGGCTAGACACAGGCTAGACACAGGCTAGGCACAGGCTAGACACTGGCTAGACACAGGCTAGACACTGGCTGGACGGGCTAGGCACAGGCTAGACACAGGCTAGACACAGGCTAGACACAGGCTAGGCCACAGGCTAGGCACAGGCTAGGCACAGGCTAGACACAGGCTAGGCACAGGCTAGACACAGGCTAGACACAGGCTGGACACAGGCTAGACACAGGCTAGGCACAGGCTAGGCACAGGCTAGACACAGGCTAGACACAGGCTAGACACAGGCTAGACACAGGCTATGCACAGGCTAGGCACAGGCAGGCACAGGCTAGACACAGGCTAGACACTGGCTAGGCACAGGCTAGGCACTGGCACAGGCTGGGCTAGACACAGGCTAGACACAGGCTAGGCACAGGCTAGACACAGGCTAGGCACAGGCTAGGCACAGGCTAGACACAGGCTAGACACAGGCTAGGCACAGGCTAGGCACAGGCTAGGCACAGGCAAGGCACAGGCTAGACACAGGCTAGACACAGGCTAGGCACAGGCTGGACACAGGCTAGGCACAGGCTAAACACAGGCTAGACACTGGCTAGGCACAGGCTGACATGCCAGGCTAGACAAGGCTGGGCTAGACACAGGCTAGACACAGGCTAGGCACAGCTAGACACTGCTAGACACAGGCTAGACACAGGCTAGACACAGGCTAGACACAGGCTAGACACAGGCTACAGGCTAAACACAGGCTAGACACTGGCTAGACTCAGGCTAGGCACAGGCTAGGCACAGGCTAGACACAGGCTAGGCACAGGCTAGGCACAGGCTAGACACAGGCTAGGCTAGACACAGGCTAGACACAGGCTAGACACAGGCTAGACACAGGCTAGACACAGGCTAGACACAGAGCTAGGCACAGGCTAGACACTGGCTAGCTAGACACAGGCTAGACACAGGCTGGCACAGGCAAGGCACAGGCTAGACACAGGCTAGACACTTGCTAGACACAGGCTATGCACAGGCTAGACACAGGCTAGGCACAGGCTAGACACAGGCTAGACACAGGCTAGACACAGGCTAGACACAGGCTAGACACAGGCTAGACACAGGCTAGACACAGGCTAGACCCGGCTAGGCACAGGCTAGACACAGGCTAGACACAAGGCTAGGCACAGGCTGGGCTAGACACAGGCTGCTGACACAGGCTAGACACAGGCTAGACACAGGCTAGACACAGGCTAGGCTGACACAGGCTAGACACAGGCTAGGCTAGACACAGGCTAGACACAGGCTAGACACAGGCTAGACACAGGCTAGACAAGGCTAGACACCTGGCTAGGCACAGGCTAGACACAGGCTAGACACTGGCTAGACACAGGCTAGACACAGGCTAGACACAGGCTAGACACAGGCTAGACACAGGCTAGACACAGGCTAGACACAGGCTAGACACAGGCTAGACACAGGCTAGACACAGGCTAGACACAGGCTAGGCACAGGCTAGACACAGGCTAGACACAGGCTAGACACAGGCTAGACACAGGCTAGACACAGGCTAGACACAGGCTAGACACAGGCTAGACACAGGCTAGACACAGGCTAGACACAGGCTAGACACAGGCTAGACACTGGCTAGACACAGGCTAGGCACAGGCTAGGCACAGGCTAGACACAGCTGACTGGACACAGGCTAGACACAGGCTAGACACAGGCTAGGCACAGGCTAGACACAGGCTAGACACTGGCTAGGCACAGGCTAGACACAGGCTAGACACAGGCTAGGCACAGGCTAGACACAGGCTAGGCACAGGCTAGACACTGGCTAGGCACAGGCTAGACACAGGCTAGGCACAGGCTAGGCACAGGCTAGACACAGGCTAGACACTGGCTAGACACTGGCTAGACACTGGCTAGACACAGGCTAGGCACAGGCTAGGCACAGGCTAGACACAGGCTAGACACAGGCTAGACACAGGCTAGGCACAGGCTGGGCTCAGGCTAGGCACAGGCTAGACACAGGCTAGACACAGGCTAGGCACAGGCTAGACACAGGCTAGACACAGGCTAGACACAGGCTAGACACAGGCTAGACACAGGCTAGACACTGGCTAGGCACAGGCTAGACACAGGCTAGACACAGGCTAGACACAGGCTAGACACCAGGCTAGACACAGGCTAGGCACAGGCTAGACACAGGCTAGACACAATGGCTACTGACTAGGCACAGCTAGACACAGGCTAGACACAGGCTAGACACAGGCTAGACACAGGCTAGGCACAGGCTAGGCACACAGGCTAGACACAGGCTAGACACAGGCTAGACACAGGCTAGACACAGGCTAGACACAGGCTAGACACAGGCTAGACACAGGCTAGACACAGGCTAGACACAGGCTAGACACAGGCTAGACACAGGCTAGACACAGGCTAGGCACTAGACACAGGCTAGACACAGGCTAGGCACAGGCTAGACACAGGCTAGACACTGGGCTAGACACAGGCTAGACACAGGCTAGACACTAGGCTAGGCACACAGCTAGACAGGCTGGCTAGACACAGGCTAGACACAGGCTAGACACAGGCTAGACACAGGCTAGACACAGGCTAGACACAGGCTAGACACAGGCTAGACACAGGCTAGACGCTGGCTAGACACAGGCTAGGCACAGGCTAGACACAGGCTAGACACAGGCTAGACACAGGCTAGACACAGGCTAGACACAGGCTAGACACAGCTAGACACAGACACAGGCTAGGCACAGGCTAGACACAGGCTAGACACAGGCTAGACACAGGCTAGACACAGGCTAGACACAGGCTAGGCACAGGCTAGACACAGGCTAGACACTGGCTAGACACAGGCTAGACACAGGCTAGACACAGGCTAGACACAGGCTAGACACAGGCTAGACACACGGCTAGACACAGGCTAGACACAGGCTAGACACAGGCTAGACACAGGCTAGACACAGGCTAGACACAGGCTAGACACAGGCTAGAGGCAGGCTAGACACAGGCTAGACACAGGCTAGACACAGGCTAGACACAGGCTAGACACAGGCTAGGCACAGGCTAGGCACAGGCTAGACACAGGCTGGCAGGCACAGGCTAGACACAGGCTAGACACAGGCTAGACACAGGCTAGACACAGGCTAGACACAGGCTAGACACAGGCTAGACACAGGCTAGACACAGGCTAGCACTGGCTAGACACAGGCTAGACACAGGCTAGACACACAGGCTAGGCACTGGCTAGGCACAGCAGCTAGACACAGGCTAGACACAGGCTAGACACAGGCTAGGCACAGGCTAGGCACTGGCTAGGCACAGGCTAGACACAGGCTAGACACAGGCTAGACACAGGCTAGACACAGGCTAGACACAGGCTAGACACAGGCTAGACACAGGCTAGGCACAGGCTAGACACAGGCTAGACACAGGCTAGGCACAGGCTGAACACAGGCTAGGCACAGGCTAGACACAGGCTAGGCACAGGCTAGACACAGGCTAGACACAGGCTAGACACAGGCTAGACACAGGCTAGACACAGGCTAGACACAGGCTAGACACAGGCTGGCTAGACACAGGCTAGACACAGGCTAGCACAGGCTAGACACAGGCTAGACACAGGCTAGACACAGGCTAGACACAGGCTAGACACAGGCTAGACACAGGCTAGGCACAGGCTAGACACAGGCTGGGCTAGACACAGGCTAGACACAGGCTAGACTCAGGCTAGACACAGGCTAGACACAGGCTAGACACTGGCTAGGCACAGGCTAGCACAGGCCACTCAGGCTAGGCACAGGCTAGACACAGGCTAGACACAGGCTAGACACAGGCTAGACACTGGCTGGCTAGGCACAGGCTAGACGCACAGGCTAGGCACAGGCTAGACACAGGCTAGGCACAGGCTAGACACAGGCTAGGCTGGCTACACAGGCTAGACACAGGCTAGACACTGGGCTAGACACAGGCTGGGCACACAGGCTAGACACAGGCTAGACACAGGCTAGACACAGGCTAGGTACAGGCTAGACACAGGCTAGACACAGGCTAGGCACAGGCTAGACACAGGCTAGACACAGGCTAGACACAGGCTAGACACAGGCTAGACACAGGCTAGACACAGGCTAGACACAGGCTAGACACAGGCTACAGGCTGAGCTAGACACAGGCTAGACACAGGCTAGACACAGGCTAGACACAGGCTAGACACTAGGCTAGACACAGGCTAGACACAGGCTAGACACAGGCTAGACACAGGCTAGACACAGGCTAGACACAGGCTAGGCACAGGCTAGGCACAGGCTAGGCTGGACACAGCTAGACACTGGCTAGACACAGGCTAGACACAGGCTAGGCACAGGCTAGACACAGGCTAGACACAGGCTAGACACAGGCTAGACACAGGCTGACACAGGCTAGACACAGGCTAGACACAGGGCTAGACACAGGCTAGCTGGACACAGGCTAGACACAGGCTAGACACAGGCTAGACACTGGCTAGGCACAGGCTAGACACACGGCTAGACACAGGCTAGACACAGGCTAGACACAGGCTAGACACTGGGCTAGGCACAGGCTAGACACAGGCTAGACACAGGCTAGACACAGGCTAGGCACAGGCTAGACACAGGCTAGACACAGGCTAGACACAGGCTAGACACAGGCTAGACACAGGCTAGACACAGGCTAGACACAGGCTAGACACAGGCTAGACACAGGCTAGACACAGGCTAGACACAGGCTAGACACAGGCTAGACACAGCTAGCTAGACACAGGCTAGACACAGGCTAGACACAGGCTAGACACAGGCTAGGCACAGGCTAGACACAGGCTAGGCACAGGCTAGGCACACAAGGCTAGACACAGGCTAGACACAGGCTAGACACAGGCTAGACAGGCTAGGCTAGGCTAGACACAGGCTAGACACAGGCTAGACACAGGCTAGACACAGGCTAGACACAGGCTAGGCACAGGCTAGACACAGGCTAGACACAGGCTAGACACAGGCTAGACACACAGGCTAGACACAGGCTAGACACAGGCTAGACACAGGCTAGACACAGGCTAGACACAGGCTAGACACAGGCTAGACTGGGCTAGGCACAGGCTAGGCACAGGCTAGACACAGGCTAGACACAGGCTAGACACAGGCTAGACACAGGCTAGACACAGGCTAGACACAGGCTAGACACAGGCTAGACACAGGCTAGACACAGGCTAGACCTGGGCTAGACACAGGCTAGACACAGGCTAGGCACAGGCTAGACACAGGCTAGACACAGGCTAGACACAGGCTAGACACAGGCTAGGCACAGGCTAGACACAGGCTAGACACAGGCTAGACACAGGCTAGACACAGGCTAGACACAGGCTAGGCACAGGCTAGACACAGGCTAGACACAGGCTAGACACAGGCTAGACACAGGCTAGCACAGGCTGGGCTAGACACAGGCTAGACACAGGCTAGACACAGGCTAGACACAGGCTAGGCACAGGCTAGACACACTGGCTAGGCAGGCTAGACACAGGCTGGGCACAGGCTAGACACTGGCTAGGCACAGGCTAGACACAGGCTAGACACAGGCTAGACACAGGCTAGACACAGGCTAGACACAGGCTAGACACAGGCTAGACACAGGCTAGACACAGGCTAGACACAGGCTAGACACAGGCTAGACACAGGCTAGACACAGGCTAGACAGGCTGGCTGGGCTAGACACAGGCTAGACACAGGCTAGACACTGGCTAGGCACAGGCTAGACACAGGCTAGACACAGGCTGGACACAGGCTAGACACAGGCTAGACACAGGCTAGACACAGGCTAGACACAGGCTAGACACAGGCTAGGCACACAGGCTAGACACAGGCTAGACACAGGCTAGACACAGGCTAGACACAGGCTAGACACAGGCTAGACACAGGCTAGACACTGGCTAGACACACAGGCTAGACACAGGCTAGACACAGGCTAGACACAGGCTAGACACAGGCTAGACAGGCTGGCTAGACACAGGCTAGACACAGGCTAGACACAGGCTAGGCTGACACAGGCTAGACACAGGCTAGACACAGGCTAGACACAGGCTAGACACAGGCTAGACACAGGCTAGACACTGGCTAGGCTCAGGCTAGACACAGGCTAGACACAGGGCTAGACACAGGCTAGACACAGGCTAGGCACAGGCTAGACACAGGCTAGACACAGGCTAGGCACAGGCTAGACACAGGCTAGACACAGGCTAGACACAGGCTAGACACAGGCTAGACACAGGCTAGACACAGGCTAGACACACTAGGCTAGACACAGGCTAGACACAGGCTGAGACACAGGCTAGGCACAGGCTAGGCACAGGCTAGACACTGGCTAGACACAGGCTAGACACAGGCTAGACACAGGCTAGACACAGGCTAGACACAGGCTAGACACAGGCTAGACACAGGCTAGGCACAGGCTAGGCACAGGCTAGACACAGGCTAGGCACAGGCTAGACACAGGCTAGACACAGGCTAGACACAGGCTAGACACAGGCTAGACACAGGCTAGACACAGGCTAGACACAGGCTAGACACAGGCTAGACACAGCTAGACACAGGCTAGACACAGGCTAGACACAGGCTAGACACAGGCTAGACACAGGCTAGACACAGGCTAGACACAGGCTAGACACAGGCTAGACACAGGCTAGACACAGGCTAGACACAGGCTAGGCACAGGCTAGACACAGGCTAGACACAGGCTAGACACAGGCTAGGCACAGGCTAGACACAGGCTAGACACAGGCTAGACACAGGCTAGACACAGGCTAGACACAGGCTAGACACAGGCTAGACACAGGCTAGACACAGGCTAGACACAGGCTAGACACAGGCTAGACACAGCTAGACACAGGCTAGACACAGGCTAGACACAGGCTAGACACAGGCTAGACACAGGCTAGACACAGGCTAGACACAGGCTAGACACAGGCTAGACACAGGCTAGACACAGGCTAGACACAGGCTAGACACAGGCTAGACACTAGGCTAGGCTAGACACAGGCTAGACACAGGCTAGACACAGGCTAGACACAGGCTAGACACAGGCTAGGCACAGGCTGACACAGGCTAGGCACAGGCTAGACACAGGCTAGACAGGGCTAACTGGCTGGCTAGACACAGGCTAGGCACAGGCTAGACACTGGCTAGACACAGGCTAGACACAGGCTAGACACAGGCTAGACACAGGCTAGACACAGGCTAGACACAGGCTAGACACAGGCTAGACACAGGCTAGACACAGGCTAGACACAGGCTAGACACTGGGCTAGACACAGGCTAGACACAGGCTAGACACAGGCTAGGCACAGGCTAGACACAGGCTAGACACAGGCTAGACACAGGCTAGGCACAGGCTAGACACAGGCTAGACACAGGCTAGACACAGGCTAGGCACAGGCTAGACACAGGCTAGACACAGGCTAGACACAGGCTAGGCACAGGCTAGGCACAGGCTAGGCACAGGCTAGCTGGCTAGGCACAGGCTAGACACAGGCTAGACACAGGCTAGACACAGGCTAGACACAGGCTAGACACAGGCTAGACACAGGCTAGACACAGGCTAGACACAGGCTAGACTGGGCTAGGCACAGGCTAGACACAGGCTAGACACAGGCTAGACACAGGCTAGCACTAGCTACACTGGCTAGGCACAGGCTAGACACAGGCTAGACACAGGCTACAGGCTAGGCACAGGCTAGACACAGGCTAGACACAGGCTAGACACAGGCTAGGCACAGGCTAGGCACAGGCTAGACACAGGCTAGACACAGGCTAGGCACAGGCTAGACACAGGCTAGACACAGGCTAGACACAGGCTAGACACAGGCTAGACACAGGCTAGACACAGGCTAGACACAGGCTAGACACAGGCTAGGCACAGGCTAGACACAGGCTAGACACAGGCTAGACACAGGCTAGACACAGGCTAGACACAGGCTAGACACAGGCTAGACACAGGCTAGACACAGGCTAGACACAGGCTAGACACAGGCTAGCTAGACACTAGGCACAGGCTAGCACAGGCTAGACACAGGCTAGACACAGGCTAGACACAGGCTAGGCACAGGCTAGGCACAGGCTAGACACAGGCTAGGCACTGGCTAGACACAGGCTAGGCTGGGCTAGGCACAGGCTAGACACTGGCTAGGCACAGGCTAGACACAGGCTAGGCACAGGCTAGACACAGGCTAGACACAGGCTGCTAGACACAGGCTAGACACAGGCTAGACACAGGCTAGACACAGGCTAGACACTGGCTAGGCACAGGCTAGACACAGGCTAGACACAGGCTAGGCACAGGCTAGGCACACAGGCTAGACACTGGCTAGCACAGGCTAGACACAGGCTGACACAGGCTAGACACAGGCTAGACACAGGCTAGACACTGGCTAGACACAGGCTAGGCACAGGCTAGACACAGGCTAGGCTGGGCTGGCACAGGCTAGACACAGGCTAGACACAGGCTAGGCACAGGCTAGTGAGACACAGGCTAGACACAGGCTAGACACAGGCTAGACACAGGCTAGACACAGGCTAGACACAGGCTAGACACAGGCTAGACACAGGCTAGACACAGGCTAGGCACAGGCTAGACACTGGCTAGACACTGGCTAGGCACAGGCTAGCACAGCCTGGCTCAGGCAAGGCACAGGCTAGACACAGGCTAGACACTGGCTAGACACAGGCTAGACACAGGCTAGGCACAGGCTAGGCACAGGCTAGACACTGGCTAGACACAGGCTAGACACAGGCTAGGCACAGGCTAGACACAGGCTAGACACAGGCTAGACACAGGCTAGACACAGGCTAGGCTAGACACAGGCTAGACACAGGCTAGACACAGGCTAGGCACAGGCTAGACACAGGCTAGACACAGGCTAGACAGGCTAGACACAGGCTAGACACAGGCTAGACACAGGCTAGACACTGGCTAGACACAGGCTAGACACAGGCTAGACACAGGCTAGGCACAGGCTAGACACAGGCTAGACACAGGCTAGGCTAGACACAGGCTAGACACAGGCTAGACACAGGCTAGACAGGCTAGACACAGGCTAGACACAGGCTAGACACAGGCTAGACACAGGCTAGACACAGGCTAGACACAGGCTAGGCACAGGCTAGACACAGGCTAGACACAGGCTAGACACAGGCTAGACACAGGCTAGACACAGGCTAGACACAGGGCTAGACACAGGCTAGACACAGGCTAGACACAGGCTAGACACAGGCTAGACACAGGCTAGACACAGGCTAGACACTGGCTAGGCACAGGCTAGACACAGGCTAGACACAGGCTAGACACAGGCTAGACACAGGCTAGACACAGGCTAGGCACAGGCTAGACACAGGCTAGACACAGGCTAGACACAGGCTAGACACAGGCTAGGCACAGGCTAGGCACAGGCTAGGCACAGGCTAGACACAGGCTAGGCACAGGCTAGACACAGGCTAGGCACAGGCTAGGCACAGGCTAGGCTAGACACAGGCTAGACACAGGCTAGACACAGGCTAGACACAGGCTAGACACAGGCTAGACACAGGCTAGACACAGGCTAGGCTACAGGCTAGGCACAGGCTGGCTAGGCTAGGCTGAGCTAGACACACGGCTAGACACAGGCTAGACACAGGCTAGACACAGGCTAGACACAGGCTAGACACAGGCTAGACACAGGCTAGACACAGGCTAGACACAGGCTAGACACAGGCTAGACACAGGCTAGACACAGGCTAGACACAGGCTAGACACAGGCTAGGGCTAGACACAGGCTGACACAGGCTAGACACAGGCTAGACACAGGCTAGACACAGGCTAGACACAGGCTAGGCACAGGCTAGACACTGACTGGGCTCAGGCTAGACACTGGCTAGGCACAGGCTAGGCACAGGCTAGGCACTAGGCACAGGCTGGGCTAGCCACAGGCTAGGCACAGGCTAGACACAGGCTAGACACAGGCTAGACACAGGCTAGACACAGGCTAGACACTGGCTAAGAACAGGCTAGGCACAGGCTAGGCACAGACTAGGCACAGGCTAGGCACAGGCTAGACACAGGCTAGACACAGGCTAGGCACAGGCTAGACACAGGCTAGACACAGGCTAGACACTGGCTAGGCACAGACTAGACACTGGCTAGGCACAGGCTAGACACAGGCTAGACACTGGCTAGGCACAGGCTAGACACAGGCTAGACACTGGCTAGGCACAGGCTAGACACTGGCTGGGCACAGGCTAGACACTGGCTGGGCACAGGCTAGAAATGGCACAGGCTAGACTAGGCAGGCTAGGCACAGGCTAGGCTCAGGCTAGGCACAGGCTAGACACAGGGCTAGGCACAGGCTAGACACTGGCTAGGCACAGGCTAGACACTGGCTAGGCACAGGCTAGACACAGGCTAGACACAGGCTAGACACAGGCTAGACACAGGCTAGACACAGGCTAGACACAGGCTAGACACAGGCTAGACACAGGCTAGACACAGGCTAGACACAGGCTAGACACAGGCTAGACACAGGCTAGACACAGGCTAGACACAGGCTAGACACAGGCTAGACACAGGCTAGGCTAGACACAGGCTAGAACACTGGCTAGGCACAGGCTAGACACAGGCTAGACACAGGCTAGGCACAGGCTAGACACAGGCTAGACACAGGCTAGACACAGGCTAGACACAGGCTAGACACAGGCTAGACACAGGCTAGACACAGGCTAGACACAGGCTAGACACAGGCTAGACACAGGCTAGACACAGGCTAGACACAGGCTAGACACAGGCTAGACACAGGCTAGACACAGGCTAGACCTAGGCTAGACACAGGCTAGACACAGGCTAGACACAGGCTAGACAATAGGCTAGACACAGGCTAGACACAGGCTAGGCACAGGCTAGGAACAGGCTAGACACAGGCTAGGCACAGGCTAGGCACAGGCTAGGCACAGGCTAGGCACAGGCTAGACACAGGCTAGACACTGGCTAAGAACAGGCTAGGCACAGGCTAGACACAGGCTAGACACTGGCTAAGAACAGGCTAGGCACAGGCTAGGCACAGACTAGACACAGGCTAGACACTGGCTAAGAACAGGCTAGGCACAGGCTAGACACAGGCTAGACACTGGCTAAGAACAGGCTAGGCACAGGCTAGGCACAGACTAGGCACAGGCTAGGCACAGGCTAGACACAGGCTAGACACAGGCTAGGCACAGGCTAGACACAGGCTAGACACTGGCTTGGCACAGACTAGACACTGGCTAGGCACAGGCTAGACACAGGCTAGACACAGGCTAGACACAGGCTAGACACAGGCTAGACACAGGCTAGACACAGGCTAGACACAGGCTAGACACAGGCTAGACACAGGCTAGACACAGGCTAGACACAGGCTAGAAATAGGCTAGACACAGGCTAGACACAGGCTAGAAACTGGCTAGGCACAGGCTAGACACAGGCTAGACACAGGCTAGACACGTGCTAGACACAAGCTAGACACAGGCTAGACACAGGCTAGACACAGGCTAGACACAGGCTAGACACAGGCTAGACACAGGCTAGACACAGGCTAGGCACAGGCTAGACACAGGCTAGACACAGGCTAGACACAGGCTAGACACAGGCTAGACACAGGCTAGACACAGGCTAGACACAGGCTAGACACAGGCTAGAAATAGGCTAGACACAGGCTAGACACAGGCTAGGCACAGGCTAGACACTGACTGGGCTCAGGCTAGACACTGGCTAGGCACAGGCTAGGCACAGGCTAGGCACAGGCTAGCCACAGGGCTAGGCACAGGCTAGGACCAGGCTAGGCACAGGCTAGGCACAGGCTAGACACAGGCTAGACACAGGCTAGACACAGGCTAGACACAGGCTAGACACAGGCTAGAAACTGGCTAGGCACAGGCTAGACACAGGCTAGACACAGGCTAGACACAGGCTAGACACAGGCTAGACACAGGCTAGACACAGGCTAGACACAGGCTAGACACAGGCTAGACACAGGCTAGACACAGGCTAGACACAGGCTAGACACAGGCTAGACACAGGCTAGACACAGGCTAGACACAGGCTAGACACAGGCTAGACACAGGCTAGACACAGGCTAGACACAGGCTAGACACAGGCTAGACACAGGCTAGACACAGGCTAGGCACAGGCTAGGACACAGGCTAGGCACAGGCTAGGCACAGGCTAGGCACAGGCTAGGCACAGGCTAGACACAGGCTAGACACTGGCTAGACACTGGCTAAGAACAGGCTAGGCACAGGCTAGACACAGGCTAGACACTGGCTAAGAACAGGCTAGGCACAGGCTAGGCACAGACTAGACACAGGCTAGACACTGGCTAAGAACAGGCTAGGCACAGGCTAGACACAGGCTAGACACTGGCTAAGAACAGGCTAGGCACAGGCTAGGCACAGACTAGGCACAGGCTAGGCACAGGCTAGACACAGGCTAGACACAGGCTAGGCACAGGCTAGACACAGGCTAGACACTGGCTAGGCACAGGCTAGACACTGGCTAGGCACAGGCTAGACACTGGCTAGGCACAGGCTAGACACAGGCTAGACACAGGCTAGACACAGGCTAGACACAGGCTAGACACTGGCTAGACACAGGCTAGACACTGGCTAGGCACAGGCTAGACACTGGCTAGGCACAGGCTAGACACAGGCTAGACACAGGCTAGACACTGGCTAGGCACAGGCTAGACACTGGCTAGGCACAGGCTAGACACAGGCTAGACACTGGCTAGGCACAGGCTAGACACAGGCTAGACACAGGCTAGACACAGGCTAGACACTGGCTAGGCACAGGCTAGACACTGGCTAGGCACAGGCTAGACACTGGCTAGGCACAGGCTAGACACAGGCTAGACACAGGCTAGGCACAGGCTAGGCACAGGCTAGACACAGGCTAGACACTGGCTAGGCACAGGCTAGACACTGGCTAGGCACAGGCTAGACACTGGCTAGGCACAGGCTAGACACAGGCTAGACACAGGCTAGACACAGGCTAGAGACAGGCTAGACACATGCTAGACACAGGCTAGACACAGGCTAGACACAGGCTAGACACAGGCTAGACAAAAGCTAGACACAGGCTAGACACAGGCTAGGCACAGGCTAGACACAGGCTAGACACAGGCTAGACACAGGCTAGAAACTGGCTAGGCACAGGCTAGACACAGGCTAGACCAGGCTAGGCACAGGCTAGACACAGGCTAGACACAGGCTAGACACAGGCTAGACACAGGCTAGACACAGGCTAGACACAGGCTAGACACAGGCTAGACACAGGCTAGACACAGGCTAGACACAGGCTAGACACAGGCTAGACACAGGCTAGACACAGTCTAGACACAGGCTAGACACAGGCTAGACACAGGCTAGAAATAGGCTAGACACAGGCTAGACACAGGCTAGGCACAGGCTAGGAACAGGCTAGCCACAGGCTAGGCACAGGCTAGGCACAGGCTAGGCACAGGCTAGGCACAGGCTAGACACAGGCTAGACACTGGCTAAGAACAGGCTAGGCACAGGCTAGACACAGGCTAGACACTGGCTAAGAACAGGCTAGGCACAGGCTAGGCACAGACTAGACACAGGCTAGACACTGGCTAAGAACAGGCTAGGCACAGGCTAGACACAGGCTAGACACTGGCTAAGAACAGGCTAGGCACAGGCTAGGCACAGACTAGGCACAGGCTAGGCACAGGCTAGACACAGGCTAGACACAGGCTAGGCACAGGCTAGACACAGGCTAGACACTGGCTTGGCACAGACTAGACACTGGCTAAGCACAGGCTAGACACAGGCTAGACACAGGCTAGACACAGGCTAGACACAGGCTAGACACAGGCTAGACACAGGCTAGACACAGGCTAGACACAGGCTAGACACAGGCTAGACTAGACACAGGCTAGACACAGGCTAGAAATAGGCTAGACACAGGCTAGACACAGGCTAGAAACTGGCTAGGCACAGGCTAGACACAGGCTAGACACAGGCTAGACACGTGCTAGACACAAGCTAGACACAGGCTAGACACAGGCTAGACACAGGCTAGACACAGGCTAGACACAGGCTAGACAAAAGCTAGACACAGGCTAGGCACAGGCTAGACACAGGCTAGACACAGGCTAGACACAGGCTAGACACAGGCTAGACACAGGCTAGACACAGGCTAGACACAGGCTAGAAATAGGCTAGACACAGGCTAGACACAGGCTAGGCACAGGCTAGACACTGACTGGGCTCAGGCTAGACACTGGCTAGGCACAGGCTAGGCACAGGCTAGGCACAGGCTAGCCACAGGCTAGGCACAGGCTAGGACCAGGCTAGGCACAGGCTAGGCACAGGATAGACACAGGCTAGACACAGGCTAGACACAGGCTAGACACAGGCTAGAAACTGGCTAGGCACAGGCTAGACACAGGCTAGACACAGGCTAGACACAGGCTAGACACAGGCTAGACACAGGCTAGACACAGGCTAGACACAGGCTAGACACAGGCTAGACACAGGTTAGACACAGGCTAGACACAGTCTATACACAGGCTAGACACAGGCTAGACACAGGTTAGACACAGGCTAGACACAGGTTAGCCACAGGCTAGACACAGGCTAGACACAGGCTAGACACAGGCTAGACACAGTCTAGACACAGGCTAGACACAGGCTAGGCACAGGCTAGACACTGACTGGGCTCAGGCTAGACACTGGCTAGGCACAGGCTAGGCACAGGCTAGGCACAGGCTAGCCACAGGCTAGCCACAGGCTAGGCACAGGCTAGGCACAGGCTGGGCACAGGCTAGGCACAGGCTAGACACAGGCTAGACACTGGCTAAGAACAGGCTAGGCACAGGCTAGGCACAGACTAGGCACAGGCTAGGCACAGGCTAGACACAGGCTAGACACAGGCTAGGCACAGGCTAGACACAGGCTAGACACAGGCTAGACACTGGCTTGGCACAGACTAGACACTGGCTAAGCACAGGCTAGACACAGGCTAGAAACTGGCTAGGCACAGGCTAGACACAGGCTAGACACTGGCTGGGCACAGGCTAGACACTGGCTGGGCACAGGCTAGACAATGGCAATGTTCAGGCTAGGCACTGGCTAGGTACAGGCTAGGTACTGGCTAGGTACAGGCTAGGCACTGGCTAGGTACAGGCTAGGCAGAGGCTAGGCACATGCTAGACACAGACTAGACAGAGGCTAGACAAAGGCTAGACACAGTCTAGACACAGGCTAGACACAGGCTAGACACAGGCTAGAAATAGGCTAGACACAGGCTAGACACAGGCTAGGCACAGGCTAGGAACAGGCTAGCCACAGGCTAGGCACAGGCTAGGCACAGGCTAGGCACAGGCTAGGCACAGGCTAGACACAGGCTAGACACTGGCTAAGAACAGGCTAGACACTGGCTAGGCACAGGCTAGACACTGGCTAGGCACAGGCTAGACACAGGCTAGACACAGGCTAGACACAGGCTAGAGACAGGCTAGACACATGCTAGACACAGGCTAGACACAGGCTAGACACAGGCTAGACAAAAGCTAGACACAGGCTAGACACAGGCTAGGCACAGGCTAGACACAGGCTAGACACAGGCTAGACACAGGCTAGAAACTGGCTAGGCACAGGCTAGACACAGGCTAGACCAGGCTAGGCACAGGCTAGACACAGGCTAGACACAGGCTAGACACAGGCTAGACACAGGCTAGACACAGGCTAGACACAGTCTAGACACAGGCTAGACACAGGCTAGACACAGGCTAGACACAGGCTAGACACAGGTAAGCCACAGGCTAGACACAGGCTAGACACAGGCTAGACACAGGCTAGACACAGGCTAGACACAGTCTAGACACAGGCTAGACACAGGCTAGACACAGGCTAGAAATAGGCTAGACACAGGCTAGACACAGGCTAGGCACAGGCTAGGAACAGGCTAGCCACAGGCTAGGCACAGGCTAGGCACAGGCTAGGCACAGGCTAGGCACAGGCTAGACACAGGCTAGACACAGGCTAGACACTGGCTAAGAACAGGCTAGGCACAGGCTAGACACAGGCTAGACACTGGCTAAGAACAGGCTAGGCACAGGCTAGGCACAGACTAGGCACAGGCTAGGCACAGGCTAGACACAGGCTAGACACAGGCTAGGCACAGGCTAGACACAGGCTAGACACTGGCTTGGCACAGACTAGACACTGGCTAAGCACAGGCTAGACACAGGCTAGAAACTGGCTAGGCACAGGCTAGACACAGGCTAGACACTGGCTGGGCACAGGCTAGACACAGGCTAGACACTGGCTGGGCACAGGCTAGACAATGGCAATGTACAGGCTAGGCACTGGCTAGGTACAGGCTAGGTACTGGCTAGGTACAGGCTAGGCACTGGCTAGGTACAGGCTAGGCAGAGGCTAGGCACATGCTAGACACAGGCTAGACAGAGGCTAGACAAAGGCTAGACACAGGCTAGACACAGGCTAGACACTGGCTAGACACTGGCTAGGCACACGCTATGCACATGCCTGTCTCAGGCAAGGCACAGGCTAGACACAGGCTAGACACTGGCTGGGCACAGGCTAGGCAGAGGCTAGACACAGGCTAGACACAGGCTAGAGACAGGCTAGACACATGCTAGACACTGGCTAGACACAGGCTAGACACAAGCTAGACACAGGCTAGACACAGGCTAGACACAGGCTAGACACGTGCTAGACACAAGCTAGACACAGGCTAGACACAGGCTAGACACAGGCTAGACACAGGCTAGACACAGGCTAGACAAAAGCTAGACACAGGCTAGACACAGGCTAGACACAGGCTAGACACTGGCTAGGCACAGGCTAGGCACTGGCTAGACACTGGCTAGGCACACGCTATGCACATGCCTGTCTCAGGCAAGGCACAGGCTAGACACAGGCTAGACACTGGCTGGGCACAGGCTAGGCAGAGGCTAGGCTAGGTACAGGCTAGACACTGGCTAGGCACTGGTTAGGTACAGGCTAGGCAGAGGCTAGGCACATGCTAAACACAGGCTAGACACAGGCTAGACACAGGCTAGACACAGGCTAGACACAGGCTAGACACAGGCTAGACACAGGCTAGACACAGGCTAGACACAGGCTAGAAATAGGCTAGACACAGGCTAGACACAGGCTAGGCACAGGCTAGACACTGACTGGGCTCAGGCTAGACACTGGCTAGGCACAGGCTAGGCACAGGCTAGGCACAGGCTAGCCACAGGCTAGACACAGGCTAGGCACAGGCTAGACACTGACTGGGCACAGGCTAGACACTGGCTAGGCACAGGCTAGGCACAGGCTAGGCACAGGCTAGCCACAGGCTAGGCACAGGCTAGGACACAGGCTAGGCACAGGCTAGGCACAGGCTAGACACAGGCTAGACACAGGCTAGACACAGGCTAGACACAGGCTAGACACAGGCTAGACACTGGCTAGGCACAGGCTAGACACAGGCTAGACACAGGCTAGGCACAGGCTAGACACAGGCTAGACACAGGCTAGAAATAGGCTAGACACAGGCTAGACACAGGCTAGGCACATGCTAGACACTGACTGGGCTCAGGCTAGACACTGGCTAGGCACAGGCTAGGCACAGGCTAGGCACAGGCTAGCCACAGGCTAGACACAGGCTAGGCACAGGCTAGACACTGACTGGGCTCAGGCTAGACACTGGCTAGGCACAGGCTAGGCACAGGCTAGGCACAGGCTAGCCACAGGCTAGGCACAGGCTAGGACCAGGCTAGGCACAGGCTAGGCACAGGCTAGACACAGGCTAGACACAGGCTAGACACAGGCTAGACACAGGCTAGACACAGGCTAGAAACTGGCTAGGCACAGGCTAGACACAGGCTAGACACAGGCTAGGCACAGGCTAGACACAGGCTAGACACAGGCTAGACACAGGCTAGACACAGGCTAGACACAGGCTAGACACAGGCTAGACACAGGCTAGACACAGGCTAGACACAGGCTAGACACAGGCTAGACACAGGCTAGACACAGGCTAGACACAGGCTAGACACAGGCTAGACACAGGCTAGACACAGGCTAGACACAGGCTAGACATAGGCTAGACACAGGCTAGACACAGGCTAGACACTGGCTAGGCACAGGCTAGACACAGGCTAGACACAGGCTAGGCACAGGCTAGACACAGGCTAGACACAGGCTAGACACAGGCTAGACAGAGGCTAGACACTGGCTAGGCACAGGCTAGGCACAGGCTAGGCACAGGCTAGGCACAGGCTAGGCACAGGCTAGGCACAGGCTAGACACAGGCTAGACACAGGCTAGACACAGGCTAGACACAGGCTAGACACAGGCTAGACACTGGCTAAGAACATTCTAGGCACAGGCTAGGCACAGACTAGGCACAGGCTAGGCACAGGCTAGACACAGGCTAGACACGGGCTAGGCACAGGCTAGACACTGGCTGGGCACAGGCTAGTCACAAGGTAGACACTGGCTGGGCACAGGCTAGACACTGGCTAGGCACAGGCTATACACTGGCTAGGCACAGGCTAGACACAGGCTATACACAGGCTAGACAAAGGCTAGACACTGGCTAGGCACAGGCTAGGCACTGGCTAGACACTGGCTAGGCACACGCATTGCACATGCCTGTCTCAGGCAAGGCACAGGCTAGACACAGGCTAGACACAGGCCAGACACAGGCTAGACACAGAATAGAAATAGGCTAGACACAGGCTAGACACAGGCTAGACACTGGCTTGGCACAGACTAGACACTGGCTAAGCACAGGCTAGACACAGGCTAGAAACTGGCTGGGCACAGACTAGACACTGGCTAAGCACAGGCTAGACACAGGCTAGAAACTGGCTGGGCACAGGCTAGACACAGGCTAGACACTGGCTGGGCACAGGCTAGACAATGGCTAGGCACAGGCTAGGCACAGGCTAGACAATGGCAATGTACAGGCTAGGCACTGGCTAGGTACAGGCTAGACACAGGCTAGACAAAGGCTAGACACAGGCTAGACACAGGTTAGACACAGGCTAGACACAGGCTAGACACAGGCTAGACACAGGCTAGACACAGGCTAGACACAGGCTAGACACAGGCTAGACACAGGCTAGACACTGGCTAGGTACAGGCTAGGCAGAGGCTAGGCACATGCTAGACACAGGCTAGACACAGGCTAGACAAAGGCTAGACACAGGCTAGACACAGGCTAGACACAGGCTAGACACAGGCTAGACACAGGCTAGACACAGGCTAGACACAGGCTAGACACAGGCTAGACACAGGCTAGACACAGGCTAGACACAGGCTAGAAACTGGCTAGGCACAAGCTAGACACATGCTAGACACAGGCTAGACACAGGCTAGACACAGGCTAGACACAAGCTAGACACAGGCTAGACACAGGCTAGACACAGGCTAGACACAGGCTAGACACAGGCTAGACACAGGCTAGACACAGGCTAGACACAGGCTAGACACAGGCTAGAAACAGGCTAGATACAGGCTAAGCACAGGCTAGACACAGGCTAGAAACTGGCTAGACACAGGCTAGACACAGGCTAGATACTGGCTGTGCACAGGCTAGACACTGGCTAGGCACAGGCTAGACACTGGCTAGGCACAGGCTAGACACTGGCTAGGCACAGGCTAGACACAGGCTAGAAACTGGCTAGACACAGGCTAGAAACTGGCTAGACACAGGCTAGACACAGGCTAGACACAGGCTAGACACAGGCTAGACACAGGCTAGACACAGGCAAGACACAGGCTAGACACAGGCTAGACACAGGCTAGACACAGGCTAGACACAGGCTAGACACAGGCTAGACACAGGCTAGACACAGGCTAGACACAGGCTAGACACAGGCTAGACACAGGCTACACAAAGGCTAGACACAGGCTAGACACAGGCTAGACAAAGGCTAGACACAGGCTAGAATTTGGCTAGGCACAGGCTAGACACCGGCTAGGCACAGGCTAGACACAGGCTAGACACAGGCTAGACACTGGCTGGGCACTGGCTAGACACTGGTTAGGCACAGGCTAGACACAGGCTAGACACAGGCTAGACACAGGCTAGACACAGGCTTGACACAGGCTAGATACAGGCTAGACACAGGCTAGACACAGGCTAGAAACAGGCTAAACACAGGCTATGCACAGGCTAGACACAGGCTAGAAACTGGCTAGGCACAGGCTAGACACATGCTAGACACTGGCTGGGCACAGGCTATGCAGAGGCTAGGAACTGGCTAGGTACAGGCTAGGCAGAGGCTAGGCACATGCTAGACACAGGCTAGGGACAGGCTAGGCACAGGCAAGACACATGCTAGACACAGGCTAGACACAAGCTAGACACAGGCTAGACACAGGCTAGACACAGGCTAGACACAGGCTAGACACCGGCTAGACACAGGCTAGACACAGGCTAGAAACTGGCTAGGCACAGGCTAGACACTGGCTGGGCACAGGCTAGGCACAGGCTAGACACTGGCTGGGCACAGGCTAGACACTGGCTAGGCACAGGCTAGACACAGGTTAGACACAGGCTAGACACAGGCTAGACACAGGGTAGACACAGGCTAGACACAGGTTAGACACAGGCTAGACACAGGCTAGACACAGGGTAGACACAGGCTAGACACAGGCTAGACACAGGCTAGACACAGGCTAGGCACAGGCTAGACACAGGCTAGACACAGGCTAGACACAGGCTAGAAACAGGATAGACACAGGCTAGACACAGGCTAGACGCTGGCTTGGTACAGACTAGACACTGGCTAAGCACAGGCTAGACACAGGCTAGACACTGGCTTGGCACAGAATAGTCACTGGCTAAGCACAGGCTAGACACAGGTTAGACACAGGCTAGACACAGGCTAGACACAGGGTAGACACAGGCTAGACACAGGCTAGACACAGGCTAGACACAGGCTAGAAACAGGCTAGATACAGGCTAAGCACAGGCTAGACACAGGCTAGAAACTGGCTAGGCACAGGCTAGACACAGACTAGATACTGGCTGGGCACAGGCTAGAAACTGGCTAGGCACAGGCTAGACACAGGCTAGACACAGGCTAGGCACAGGCTAGACACAGGCTAGACACAGGCTAGACACAGGCTAGAAACTGGCTAGGCACAGGCTAGAAACTGGCTAGGCACAGGCTAGACACAGGCTAGAGACAGGCTAGGCACAGGCTAGACACAGGCTAGACACAGGCTAGACACAGGCTAGACACAGGCTAGACACAGGCTAGACACAGGCTAGACACAGGCTAGACACAGGTTAGACACAGGCTAGACACAGGTTAGCCACAGGCTAGACACAGGCTAGACACAGGCTAGACACAGGCTAGACACAGGCTAGAAATAGGCTAGACACAGGCTAGACACAGGCTAGGCACAGGCTAGACACTGACTGGGCTCAGGCTAGACACTGGCTAGGCACAGGCTAGGCACAGGCTAGGCACAGGCTAGCCACAGGCTAGGCACAGGCTAGGCACAGGCTAGGACCAGGCTAGGCACAGGCTAGGCACAGGCTAGACACAGGCTAGACACAGGCTAGACACAGGCTAGACACAGGCTAGACACAGGCTAGACACAGGCTAGAAACTGGCTAGGCACAGGCTAGACACAGGCTAGACACAGGCTAGGCACAGGCTAGACACAGGCTAGACACAGGCTAGACACAGGCTAGACACAGGTTAGACACAGGCTAGACACAGGTTAGACACAGGCTAGACACAGGCTAGACACAGGCTAGACACAGGCTAGACACAGTCTAGACACAGGCTAGACACAGGCTAGACACAGGCTAGAAATAGGCTAGACACAGGCTAGACACAGGCTAGAAACTGGCTAGGCACAGGCTAGACACAGGCTAGACACAGGCTAGGCACAGGCTAGACACAGGCTAGACACAGGCTAGACACAGGCTAGACACAGGCTAGACACAGGCTAGACACTGGCTAGGCACAGGCTAGGCACAGGCTAGGCACAGGCTAGCCACAGGCTAGGCACAGGCTAGACACAGGCTAGACACAGGCTAGACACTGGCTAAGAACAGGCTAGACAGAGGCTAGACACTGGCTAGGCACAGGCTAGGCACAGGCTAGGCACAGGCTAGCCACAGGCTAGGCACAGGCTAGGGACAGGCTAGGCACAGGCTAGGCACAGGCTAGACACAGGCTAGACACAGGCTAGACACAGGCTAGACACAGGCTAGACACAGGCTAGACACAGGCTAGACACTGGCTAAGATGAACAGGCTAGGCACAGGCTAGGCACAGACTAGGCACAGGCTAGGCACAGGCTAGACACAGGCTAGACACAGGCTAGGCACAGGCTAGACACTGGCTGGGCACAGGCTAGTCACAAGGTAGACACTGGCTGGGCACAGGCTAGACACTGGCTAGGCACAGGCTATACACTGGCTAGGCACAGGCTAGACACAGGCTATACACAGGCTAGACAAAGGCTAGACACTGGCTAGGCACAGGCTAGGCACTGGCTAGACACTGGCTAGGCACACGCATTGCACATGCCTGTCTCAGGCAAGGCACAGGCTAGACACAGGCTAGACACAGGCCAGACACAGGCTAGACACAGAATAGAAATAGGCTAGACACAGGCTAGACACAGGCTAGAAACTGGCTGGGCACAGGCTAGACACAGGCTAGACACTGGCTGGGCACAGGCTAGACAATGGCTAGGCACAGGCTAGGCACAGGCTAGACAATGGCAATGTACAGGCTAGGCACTGGCTAGGTACAGGCTAGACACAGGCTAGACAAAGGCTAGACACAGGCTAGACACAGGTTAGACACAGGGTAGACACAGGCTAGACACAGGCTAGACACAGGCTAGACACAGGCTAGACACAGGCTAGACACAGGCTAGACACAGGCTAGACACTGGCTAGACACTGGCTAGGTACAGGCTAGGCAGAGGCTAGGCACATGCTAGACACAGGCTAGACACAGGCTAGACAAAGGCTAGACACAGGCTAGACACAGGCTAGACACAGGCTAGACACAGGCTAGACACAGGCTAGACACAGGCTAGAAACTGGCTAGGCACAAGCTAGACACATGCTAGACACAGGCTAGACACAGGCTAGACACAGGCTAGACACAAGCTAGACACAGGCTAGACACAGGCTAGACACAGGCTAGACACAGGCTAGACACAGGCTAGACACAGGCTAGAAACAGGCTAGATACAGGCTAAGCACAGGCTAGACACAGGCTAGAAACTGGCTAGGCACAGGCTAGACACAGACTAGATACTGGCTGGGCACAGGCTAGACACTGGCTAGGCACAGGCTAGACACTGGCTAGGCACAGGCTAGACACTGGCTAGGCACAGGCTAGACACTGGCTAGGCACAGGTTAGACACAGGCTAGAAACTGGCTAGACACAGGCTAGAAACTGGCTAGACACAGGCTAGACACAGGCTAGACACAGGCTAGACACAGGCTAGACACAGGCTAGACACAGGCTAGACACAGGCAAGACACAGGCTAGACACAGGCTTGACACAGGCTAGACACAGGCTAGACACAGGCTAGACACAGGCTAGACACAGGCTAGACACAGGCTAGACACAGGCTAGACACAGGCTAGACACAGGCTAGACACAGGCTAGACACAGGCTAGACACAGGCTAGACACAGGCTACACAAAGGCTAGACAAAGGCTAGACACAGGCTAGACAAAGGATAGACACAGGCTAGAATTTGGCTAGGCACAGGCTAGAAACCGGCTAGGCACAGGCTAGACACAGGCTAGACACAGGCTAGACACTGGCTGGGCACTGTCTAGACACTGGTTAGGCACAGGCTAGACACAGGCTAGACACAGGCTAGACACAGGCTAGACACAGGCTAGATACAGGCTAGACACAGGCTAGACACAGGCTAGAAACAGGCTAGACACAGGCTATGCACAGGCTAGACACAGGCTAGAAACTGGCTAGGCACAGGCTAGACACATGCTAGACACTGGCTGGGCACAGGCTATGCAGAGGCTAGGAACTGGCTAGGTACAGGCTAGGCAGAGGCTAGGCACATGCTAGACACAGGCTAGACACAGGCTAGACACAGGCTAGACACAGGCTAGGCACAGGCTAGGCACAGGCAAGACACATGCTAGACACAGGCTAGACACAAGCTAGACACAGGCTAGACACAGGCTAGACACAGGCTAGACACAGGCTAGAAACTGGCTAGGCACAGGCTAGACACTGGCTGGGCACAGGCTAGGCACAGGCTAGACACTGGCTGGGCACAGGCTAGACACTGGCTAGGCACAGGCTAGACACAGGTTAGACACAGGCTAGATACAGGCTAAGCACAGGCTAGACACAGGCTAGAAACTGGCTAGGCACAGGCTAGACACAGACTAGATACTGGCTGGGCACAGGCTAGACACTGGCTAGGCACAGGCTAGACACTGGCTAGGCACAGGCTAGACACTGGCTAGGCACAGGTTAGACACAGGCTAGAAACTGGCTAGACACAGGCTAGAAACTGGCTAGACACAGGCTAGACACAGGCTAGACACAGGCTAGACACAGGCTAGACACAGGCTAGACACAGGCAAGACACAGGCTAGACACAGGCTTGACACAGGCTTGACACAGGCTAGACACAGGCTAGACACAGGCTAGACACAGGCTAGACACAGGCTAGACACAGGCTAGACACAGGCTAGACACAGGCTAGACACAGGCTAGACACAGGCTAGACACAGGCTACACAAAGGCTAGACAAAGGCTAGACACAGGCTAGACAAAGGATAGACACAGGCTAGAATTTGGCTAGGCACAGGCTAGAAACCGGCTAGGCACAGGCTAGACACAGGCTAGACACAGGCTAGACACTGGCTGGGCACTGTCTAGACACTGGTTAGGCACAGGCTAGACACAGGCTAGACACAGGCTAGACACAGGCTAGACACAGGCTAGATACAGGCTAGACACAGGCTAGACACAGGCTAGAAACAGGCTAGACACAGGCTATGCACAGGCTAGACACAGGCTAGAAACTGGCTAGGCACAGGCTAGACACATGCTAGACACTGGCTGGGCACAGGCTATGCAGAGGCTAGGAACTGGCTAGGTACAGGCTAGGCAGAGGCTAGGCACATGCTAGACACAGGCTAGACACAGGCTAGACACAGGCTAGACACAGGCTAGGCACAGGCTAGGCACAGGCAAGACACATGCTAGACACAGGCTAGACACAAGCTAGACACAGGCTAGACACAGGCTAGACACAGGCTAGAAACTGGCTAGGCACAGGCTAGACACTGGCTGGGCACAGGCTAGACACTGGCTGGGCACAGGCTAGACACTGGCTAGGCACAGGCTAGACACAGGTTAGACACAGGCTAGACACAGGCTAGACACAGGGTAGACACAGGCTAGACACAGGCTAGACACAGGCTAGACACAGGCTAGGCACAGGCTAGACACAGGCTAGACACAGGCTAGACACAGTCTAGAAACAGGATAGACACAGGCTAGACACAGGCTAGACGCTGGCTTGGTACAGACTAGACACTGGCTAAGCACAGGCTAGACACAGGCTAGACACTGGCTTGGCACAGAATAGTCACTGGCTAAGCACAGGCTAGACACAGGCTAGAAACTGGCTAGGCACAGGCTAGACACAGGCTAGACACAGGCTAGACACTGGCTTGGCACAGACTAGGCACTGGCTAAGCACAGGCTAGACACTGGCTTGGCACAGACTAGGCACTGGCTAAGCACAGGCTAGACACAGGCTAGACACTGGCTTGGCACAGACAAGACACTGGCTAAGCACAGGCTAGACAGAGGCTAGACACAGGCTAGACACAGGCTAGACACAGGCTAGACACTGGCTAGGCACAGGCTAGACACTGGCTGGGCACAGGCTAGACAATGGCTAGGCACAGGCTAGACACTGGCTAGGCACAGGCTAGACACAGGCTAGACAAAGGCTAGACACAGGCTAGACACAGGCTAGAAACAGGCTGGAAACAGGCTAGACACAGGCTAGACACAGGCTAGACACAGGCTAGAAACAGGCTGGAAACAGGCTAGACACAGGCTAGAAACTGGCTTGGCACAGACTAGACACTGGCTAGGCAAAGGCTAGACAATGGCTAGACACAGGCTAGACACAGGCTAGACACAGACTAGACACAGGCTGGACACAGGCTAGACACAGGCTAGACACAGGCTAGACACAGGCTTGACACAGCCAAAACACAGGCTAGACACAGGCTAGACACATGCTAGACACAAGCTAGACACAGGCTAGACACAGGCTAGACACAGGCTAGACACAGGCTAGACAAAGGCTAGACACAGGCTAGACACAGGCTAGAAACAGGCTGGAAACAGGCTAGACACAGGCTAGACACAGGCTAGACACAGGCTAGAAACAGGCTGGAAACAGGCTAGACACAGGCTAGACACAGGCTAGACACAGGCTAGACACAGGCTAGACACAGGCTAGACACCGGCTAGGCATAGGCTAGGCACAGGCTAGCCACAGGCTAGGCACAGGCTAGCCACAGGCTAGGCACAGGCTAGGCACAGGCTAGGCACAGGCTAGGCACAGGCTAGGCACAGGCTAGGCACAAGCTAGGAACAGGCTAGGCACAGGCCAGTCACAAGCTAGGCACAGGCTAGGCACAGGCTAGACACCGGCTAGACACCGGCTAGACACAGACTAGACACAGGCTAGACAGAGGCTATACACTGGCTAGGCACAGGCTAGACACAGGCTATGCACTGGCTAGAAACAGGCTAGGCACTGGCTAGACACTGGCTAGGCACACGCTATGCACATGCCTGTCTCAGGCAAGGCACAGGCTAGACACATTCTAGACACTGGCTAGGCACAGGCTATGCACATACCAGTCACAGGCAAGGCACAGGCTAGACACTGGCTTGGCACAGACTAGACACTGGCTAAGCACAGGCTAGACACAGGCTAGAAACTGGCTAGGCACAGGCTAGACACAAGCTAGACTTAGGCCAGACACAGGCTAGACACAGGCTAGACACAAGCTAAAGACAGGCCTGACACAGTCTAGACACAGGCTAAAAAAAGACTAGACACAGGCTAGACACAGGCTAGAAACTGACTTGGCACAGACTAGACACTGGCTAAGCACAGTCTACAAACTGGCTAGGCACAGGCTAGACACAGGCTGGGCACAGGCTAGACACTGGCTAGGCACAGGCTAGACACTGGCTAGGCACAGGCTAGACACTGGCTAGGCACAGGCTAGAAACAGGCTAGGCACTGGCTAGACACTGGCTAGGCACACGCTATGCACATGCCTGTCTCAGGCAAGGCACAGGCTAGACACAGGCTAGACACTGGCTAGGCACTGGCTATGCACATGCCAGTCACAGGCAAGGCACAGGCTAGACACTGGCTTGGCACAGACTAGACACTGGCTAAGCACAGGCTAGACACAGGCTAGAAACTGGCTAGGCACAGGCTAGACACAAGCTAGACACTGGCTGGGCACAGGCTAGACACTGGCTAGGCACAGGCTAGACACTGGCTAGGCACAGGCTAGACACTGGCTAGGCACAGGCTAGACACTGGCTAGGCACAGGCTAGACACTGGCTAGGCACAGGCTAGACACTGGCTAGGCACAGGCTAGACACTGGCTAGGCACAGGCTAGACACTGGCTAGGCACAGGCTAGACACTGGCTAGGCACAGGCTAGACACAGGTTAGAAACTGGCTAGCCACAGGCTAGACACAGGCTACACACAGGCTAGACACAGGATACACACAGGCTAGACACATGCTAGACACAGGCTAGACACAGGCTAGACACAGGCTAGACAGGCTAGACACAGGCTAGACACAGGCTAGACACAGGCTAGACACAGGCTAGACACAGGCTAGACACAGGCTAGACACAGGCTAGACAAAGGCTAGACACAGGCTATACACAGGCTAGACAAAGGCTAGACACAGGCTATACACAGGCTAGACACAGGCTAGACACCGGCTAGACACAGGCTAGACACAGGCTAGACACAGGCTAGACACAGGCTAGACACAGGCTAGACACAGGCTAGATACAGGCTAAGCACAGGCTAGACACAGGCTAGAAACTGGCTAGGCACAGGCTAGACACAGACTAGATACTGGCTGGGCACAGGCTAGACACTGGCTAGGCACAGGCTAGACACTGGCTAGGCACAGGCTAGACACTGGCTAGGCACAGGTTAGACACAGGCTAGAAACTGGCTAGACACAGGCTAGAAACTGGCTAGACACAGGCTAGACACAGGCTAGACACAGGCTAGACACAGGCTAGACACAGGCAAGACACAGGCTAGACACAGGCTTGACACAGGCTAGACACAGGCTAGACACAGGCTAGACACAGGCTAGACACAGGCTAGACACAGGCTAGACACAGGCTAGACACAGGCTAGACACAGGCTAGACACAGGCTAGACACAGGCTAGACACAGGCTAGACACAGGCTAGACACAGGCTACACAAAGGCTAGACAAAGGCTAGACACAGGCTAGACAAAGGATAGACACAGGCTAGAAATTGGCTAGGCACAGGCTAGAAACCGGCAAGGCACAGGCTAGACACAGGCTAGACACAGGCTAGACACTGGCTGGGCACTGTCTAGACACTGGTTAGGCACAGGCTAGACACAGGCTAGACACAGGCTAGACACAGGCTAGATACAGGCTAGACACAGGCTAGACAGGCTAGAAACAGGCTAGACACAGGCTATGCACGGGCTAGACACAGGCTAGAAACTGGCTAGGCACAGGCTAGACACATGCTAGACACTGGCTGGGCACAGGCTATGCAGAGGCTAGGAACTGGCTAGGTACATGCTAGGCAGAGGCTAGGCACATGCTAGACACAGGCTAGACACAGGCTAGACACAGGCTAGACACAGGCTAAGCACAGGCTAGGCACAGGCTAGGCACAGGCAAGACACATGCTAGACACAGGCTAGACACAAGCTAGACACAGGCTAGACACAGGCTAGACACAGGCTAGACACAGGCTAGAAACTGGCTAGGCACAGGCTAGACACTGGCTGGGCACAGGCTAGGTACAGGCTAGACACTGGCTGGGCACAGGCTAGACACTGGCTAGGCACAGGCTAGACACAGGTTAGACACAGGCTAGACACAGGCTAGACACAGGGTAGACACAGGCTAGACACAGGCTAGACACAGGCTAGACACAGGCTAGGCACAGGCTAGACACAGGCTAGACACAGGCTAGACACAGGCTAGAAACAGGATAGACACTGGCTAGACACAGGCTAGACGCTGGCTTGGTACAGACTAGACACTGGCTAAGCACAGGCTAGACACAGGCTAGACACTGGCTTGGCACAGAATAGTCACTGGCTAAGCACAGGCTAGACACAGGCTAGAAACTGGCTAGGCGCAGGCTAGACACAGGCTAGACACAGGCTAGACACAGGCTAGACACTGGCTTGGCACAGACTAGGCACTGGCTAAGCACAGGCTAGACACTGGCTTGGCACAGACTAGGCACTGGCTAAGCACAGGCTAGACACAGGCTAGACACTGGCTTGGCACAGACAAGACACTGGCTAAGCACAGGCTAGACAGAGGCTAGACACAGGCTAGACACAGGCTAGACACAGGCTAGACACTGGCTAGGCACAGGCTAGACACTGGCTGGGCACAGGCTAGACAATGGCTAGGCACAGGCTAGACACTGGCTAGGCACAGGCTAGACACAGGCTAGACAAAGGCTAGACACAGGCTAGACACAGGCTAGAAACAGGCTGGAAACAGGCTAGACACAGGCTAGACACAGGCTAGACACAGGCTAGAAACAGGCTGGAAACAGGCTAGACACAGGCTAGACACAGGCTAGACACAGGCTAGACACAAGATAGAGACAGGCTAGACACAGTCTAGACACAGGCTAGAAACTGGCTTGGCACAGACTAGACACTGGCTAGGCAAAGGCTAGACAATGGCTAGACACAGGCTAGACACAGGCTAGACACAGACTAGACACAGGCTGGACACAGGCTAGACACAGGCTAGACACAGGCTAGACACAGGCTTGACACAGCAAAAACACAGGCTAGACACAGGCTAGACACATGCTAGACACAAGCTAGACACAGGCTAGACACAGGCTAGACACAGGCTAGACAAAGGCTAGACACAGGCTAGACACAGGCTAGAAACAGGCTGGAAACAGGCTAGACACAGGCTAGACACAGGCTAGACACAGGCTAGAAACAGGCTGGAAACAGGCTAGACACAGGCTAGACACAGGCTAGACACAGGCTAGACACAGGCTAGACACAGGCTAGACACAGGCTGGGCATAGGCTAGGCACAGGCTAGGCACAGGCTAGGCACAGGCTAGGCACAGGCTAGGCACAGGCTAGGCACAGGCTAGGCACAGGCTAGGCACAAGCTAGTAGGAACAGGCTAGGCACAGGCCAGTCACAAGCTAGGCACAGGCTAGGCACAGGCTAGACACCGGCTAGACACCGGCTAGACACAGACTAGACACAGGCTAGACAGAGGCTATACACTGGCTAGGCACAGGCTAGACACAGGCTATGCACTGGCTAGAAACAGGCTAGGCACTGGCTAGACACTGGCTAGGCACACGCTATGCACATGCCTGTCTCAGGCAAGGCACAGGCTAGACACAGGCTAGACACTGGCTAGGCACAGGCTATGCACATGCCAGTCACAGGCAAGGCACAGGCTAGACACTGGCTTGGCACAGACTAGACACTGGCTAAGCACAGGCTAGACACAGGCTAGAAACTGGCTAGGCACAGGCTAGACACAAGCTAGACACAGGCCAGACACAGGCTAGACACAGGCTAGACACAAGCTAAAGACAGGCTAGACACAGTCTAGACACAGGCTAAAAACAGACTAGACACAGGCTAGACACAGGCTAGAAACTGGCTTGGCACAGACTAGACACTGGCTAAGCACAGTCTACAAACTGGCTAGGCACAGGCTAGACACAGGCTGGGCACAGGCTAGACACTGGCTAGGCACAGGCTAGACACTGGCTAGGCACAGGCTAGACACTGGCTAGGCACAGGCTAGACACTGGCTAGGCACAGGCTAGAAACAGGCTAGGCACTGGCTAGACACTGGCTAGGCACACGCTATGCACATGCCTGTCTCAGGCAAGGCACAGGCTAGACACAGGCTAGACACTGGCTAGGCACAGGCTATGCACATGCCAGTCACAGGCAAGGCACAGGCTAGACACTGGCTTGGCACAGACTAGACACTGGCTAAGCACAGGCTAGACACAGGCTAGAAACTGGCTAGGCACAGGCTAGACACAGGCTAGACACTGGCTGGGCACAGGCTAGACACTGGCTAGGCACAGGCTAGACACTGGCTAGGCACAGGCTAGACACTGGCTAGGCACAGGCTAGACACTGGCTAGGCACAGGCTAGACACTGGCTAGGCACAGGCTAGACACTGGCTAGGCACAGGCTAGACACTGGCTAGGCACAGGCTAGACACTGGCTAGGCACAGGCTAGACACAGGTTAGGCATAGGCTAGGCACAGGCTAGCCACAGGCTAGGCACAGGCTAGGCACAGGCTAGGCACAGGCTAGGCACAGGCTAGGCACAGGCTAGGCACAAGCTAGGAACAGGCTAGGCACAGGCCAGTCACAAGCTAGGCACAGGCTAGGCACAGGCTAGACACCGGCTAGACACCGGCTAGACACAGACTAGACACAGGCTAGACAGAGGCTATACACTGGCTAGGCACAGGCTAGACACAGGCTATGCACTGGCTAGAAACAGGCTAGGCACTGGCTAGACACTGGCTAGGCACACGCTATGCACATGCCTGTCTCAGGCAAGGCACAGGCTAGACACATTCTAGACACTGGCTAGGCACAGGCTATGCACATACCAGTCACAGGCAAGGCACAGGCTAGACACTGGCTTGGCACAGACTAGACACTGGCTAAGCACAGGCTAGACACAGGCTAGAAACTGGCTAGGCACAGGCTAGACACAAGCTAGACACTGGCTAGACACAGGCTAGACACAGGCTAGACACAAGCTAAAGACAGGCTAGACACAGTCTAGACACAGGCTAAAAACAGACTAGACACAGGCTAGACACAGGCTAGAAACTGGCTTGGCACAGACTAGACACTGGCTAAGCACAGTCTACAAACTGGCTAGGCACAGGCTAGACACAGGCTGGGCACAGGCTAGACACTGGCTAGGCACAGGCTAGACACTGGCTAGGCACAGGCTAGACACTGGCTAGGCACAGGCTAGAAACAGGCTAGGCACTGGCTAGACACTGGCTAGGCACACGCTATGCACATGCCTGTCTCAGGCAAGGCACAGGCTAGACACAGGCTAGACACTGGCTAGGCACAGGCTATGCACATGCCAGTCTCAGGCAAGGCACAGGCTAGACACTGGCTTGGCACAGACTAGACACTGGCTAAGCACAGGCTAGACACAGGCTAGAAACTGGCTAGGCACAGGCTAGACACAAGCTAGACACTGGCTGGGCACAGGCTAGACACTGGCTAGGCACAGGCTAGACACTGGCTAGGCACAGGCTAGACACTGGCTAGGCACAGGCTAGACACTGGCTAGGCACAGGCTAGACACTGGCTAGGCACAGGCTAGACACTGGCTAGGCACAGGCTAGACACTGGCTAGGCACAGGCTAGACACTGGCTAGGCACAGGCTAGACACTGGCTAGGCACAGGCTAGACACAGGTTAGAAACTGGCTAGCCACAGGCTAGACACAGGCTACACACAGGCTACACACAGGCTACACACAGGCTAGACACAGGATACACACAGGCTAGACACATGCTAGACACAGGCTAGACACAGGCTAGACACAGGCTAGACACAGGCTAGACACAGGCTAGACACAGGCTAGACACAGGCTAGACACAGGCTAGACACAGGCTAGACACAGGCTAGACACAGGCTAGACACAGGCTAGACACAGGCTAGACACAGGCTAGACACAGGCTAGACACAGGCTAGACACAGGCTAGACACAGGCTAGACACAGGCTAGACAAAGGCTAGACACAGGCTATACACAGGCTAGACAAAGGCTAGACACAGGCTATACACAGGCTAGACACAGGCTAGACACCGGCTAGACACAGGCTAGACACAGGCTAGACACAGGCTAGACACAGGCTATACACAGGCTAGACACAGGCTAGACACAGGCTAGACACAGGCTAGACAAAGGCTAGCCACAGGCTAGACACAGGCTAGACACCGGCTAGACACTGGCTAGGCACAGGCTAGACACTGGCTAGGCACAGGCTAGACACTGGCTAGGCACAGGCTAGACACTGGCTAGGCACAGGCTAGACACTGGCTAGGCACAGGCTAGACACTGGCTAGGCACAGGCTAGACACAGGTTAGAAACTGGCTAGCCACAGGCTAGACACAGGCTACACACAGGCTACACACAGGCTAGACACAGGATACACACAGGCTAGACACATGCTAGACACAGGCTAGACACAGGCTAGACACAGGCTAGACACAGGCTAGACACAGGCTAGACACAGGCTAGACACAGGCTAGACACAGGCTAGACACAGGCTAGACACAGGCTAGACACAGGCTAGACACAGGCTAGACACAGGCTAGACACAGGCTAGACACAGGCTAGACACAGGCTAGACACAGGCTAGACACAGGCTAGACACAGGCTAGACACAGGCTATACACAGGCTAGACACAGGCTAGACACAGGCTATACACAGGCTAGACACAGGCTAGACACCGGCTAGACACAGGCTAGACACAGGCTAGACACAGGCTAGACACAGGCTATACACAGGCTAGACACAGGCTAGACACAGGCTAGACACAGGCTAGACAAAGGCTAGCCACAGGCTAGACACAGGCTAGACACAGGCTAGACACAGGCTAGACACAGGCTAGACACAGGCTAGACACAGGCTAGACACAGGCTAGACACAGGCTAGACACAGGCTAGACACAGGCTAGACACAGGCCAGACACAGGCTAGACACAGGCTACACACAAGCTAAAGACAGGCTAGACACAGTCTAGACACAGGCTAAAAACAGACTAGACACAGGCTAGACACAGGCTAGAAACTGGCTTGGCACAGACTAGACACTGGCTAAGCACAGTCTACAAACTGGCTAGGCACAGGCTAGACACAGGCTAGACACAGGCTGGGCACAGGCTAGACACTGGCTAGGCACAGGCTAGACACTGGCTAGGCACAGGCTAGACACTGGCTAGGCACAGGCTAGACACTGGCTAGGCACAGGCTAGACACTGGCTAGGCAAAGGTTAGACAATGGCTATGAACAGGCTAGACAATGGCTATGAACAGGCTAGGCACTGGCTAGGTACAGGCTAGGTACTGGCTAGGTAGAGGCTAGGCACTGGCTAGGTACCGGCTAGGCAGAGGCTAGACACAGGCTAGACAAAGGCTAGACACAGGCTAGACACAGACGAGACACAGGCTAGACGAAGGCTACACACTGGCTAGGCACAGGCTAGACTCTGGCTATGCACATGCTAGACAAAGGCTAGACACTGGCTAGGCACAGGCTAGGCACTGGCTAGATACTGGCTAGGCATACGCTATGCACATGCCAGTTTTAGGCAAGGCACAGGCTAGACACTGGCTAGACACTGGCTAGACACAGGCTAGTTACAGGCTAGGCACAGGCTAGACACAGGCTAGACACAGGCTAGACACTGGCTGGGCACAGGCTAGACACTGGCTAGGCACAGCCTAGGCACTGGCTAGGTACAGGCTAGTAAGAGGCTAGGCACATGCTAGACACAGGGTAGACACAGGCTAGACACAGGCTAGACACAGGCTAGACAAAGGCTAGATACAGGCTAGACACAGGCTCGACACAGGCTCGACACAGGCTAGACTCAGGCTAGACACAAGCTAGACACAGGCTAGACACAGGCTAGACACAGGCTTGAAACAGGCTAGATACAGGCTAGACACAGGCCAGACACAGGCTAGACACGGGCTTGGCACAGACTAGACACTAGCTAAGTACAGGCTAGACACAGGCTAGAAACTGGCTAGGCACAGGCTAGACACTGGCTTGGCACAGGCTAGGCAGAGGCTAGGCTTTGGCTAGGTACAGGCTAGGCAGAGGCTAGGCACATGCTAGACACAGGCTAGACACAGGCTAGTCACAGGCTAGACACAGGCTAGAAACTGGCTAGGCACTGGCTGGACACAGGCTAGACACTGGCTGGGCACAGGCTAGACACTGGCTGGGAACAGGCTAGACACTGGCTAGGCACAGGCTAGACACAGGCTAGACACAGGCTAGACACAGGCTAGACACAAGATAGAGACAGGCTAGACACAGTCTAGACACAGGCTAGAAACTGGCTTGGCACAGACTAGACACTGGCTAAGCACAGTCTACAAACTGTCTAGGCACATGCTAGACACAGGTTTGGCACAGGCTAGACACTGGCTAGGCACAGGCTAGACACTGGCTAGGCAAAGGCTAGACAATGGCTAGACACAGGCTAGACACAGGCTAGACACAGACTAGACACAGGCTAGACAGAGGCTACACACTGGCTAGGCACAGGCTAGATGCAGGCTAGACAAGGGCTAGACACAGGCTAGACACAGGCTAGACACAGGCTAGACACAGGCTGGACACAGGCTAGACACAGGCTAGACACAGGCTAGACACAGGCTTGACACAGCCAAAACACAGGCTTGACACAGCCAAAACACAGGCTAGACACAGGCTAGACACATGCTAGACACAAGCTAGACACAGGCTAGACACAAGCTAGACACAGGCTAGACACAGGCTAGACAAAGGCTAGACACAGGCTAGACACAGGCTAGAAACAGGCTGGAAACAGGCTAGACACAGGCTAGACACAGGCTAGACACAGGCTAGACACAGGCTAGACACAGGCTAGACACAGGCTAGACACAGGATAGGCATAGGCTAGGCACAGGCTAGCCACAGGCTAGGCACAGGCTAGGCAGAGGCTAGGCACAGGCTAGGCACAGGCTAGGCACAAGCTAGGAACAAGCTAGGAACAGGCTAGGCACAGGCCAGTCACAGGCTAGGCACAGGCTAGAAACTGGCTAGGCACAGGCTAGACACAGGCTAGACACTGGCTGGGAACAGGCTAGACACTGGCTGGGAACAGGCTAGACACTGGCTAGGCACAGGCTAGACACAGGCTAGACACAGGCTAGACACAGGCTAGACACAGGCTAGACACAAGATAGAGACAGGCTAGACACAGTCTAGACACAGGCTAGAAACTGGCTTGGCACAGACTAGACACTGGCTAAGCACAGTCTACAAACTGTCTAGGCACATGCTACACACAGGCTAGACACAGGCTGGGCACAGGCTAGACACTGGCTAGGCACAGACTAGACACTGGCTAGCCAAAGGCTAGACAATGGCTAGACACAGGCTAGACACAGGCTAGACACAGACTAGACACAGGCTAGACAGACGCTACACACTGGCTAGGCACAGGCTTGACACAGGCTAGACAAGGGCTAGACACAGGCTAGACACATGCTAGACACAAGCTAGACACAGGCTAGACACAGGCTAGACACAGGCTAGACACAGGCTAGACAAAGGCTAGACACAGGCTAGACACAGGCTAGAAACAGGCTGGCAACAGGCTAGACACAGGCTAGACACAGGCTAGAAACAGGCTGGAAACAGGCTAGACACAGGCTAGACACAGGCTAGACACAGGCTAGACACAGGCTAGACACAGGCTAGGCATAGGCTAGGCACAGGCTAGCCACAGGCTAGGCACAGGCTAGGCACAGGCTAGGCACAGGCTAGGCACAGGCTAGGCACAGGCTAGGCACAAGCTAGGAACAAGCTAGGAACAGGCTAGGTACAGGCCAGTCACAAGCTAGGCACAGGCTAGGCACAGGCTAGACACCGGCTAGACACCGGCTAGACACAGACTAGACACAGGCTAGACAGAGGCTATACACTGGCTAGGCACAGGCTAGACACAGGCTATGCACTGGCTAGAAACAGGCTAGGCACTGGCTAGACACTGGCTAGGCACACGCTATGCACATGCCTGTCTCAGGCAAGGCACAGGCTAGACACAGGCTAGACACTGGCTAGGCACAGGCTATGCACATGCCAGTCACAGGCAAGGCACAGGCTAGACACTGGCTTGGCACAGACTAGACACTGGCTAAGCACAGGCTAGACACAGGCTAGAAACTGGCTAGGCACAGGCTAGACACGGGCTGGACACTGGCTGGGCACAGGCTAGACACTGGCTAGGCACAGGCTAGACACTGGCTAGGCACAGGCTAGACACTGGCTAGACACAGGCTAGACACAAGCTAGACACAGTCTAGACACAGGCTAAAAACAGACTAGACACAGGCTAGACACAGGCTAGAAACTGGCTTGGCACAGACTAGACACTGGCTAAGCACAGTCTACAAACTGGCTAGGCACAGGCTAGACACAGGCTGGGCACAGGCTAGACACTGGCTAGGCACAGGCTAGACACTGGCTAGGCACAGGCTAGACACTGGCTAGGCACAGGCTAGAAACAGGCTAGGCACTGGCTAGACACTGGCTAGGCACACGCTATGCACATGCCTGTCTCAGGCAAGGCACAGGCTAGACACAGGCTAGACACTGGCTAGGCACTGGCTATGCACATACCAGTCACAGGCAAGGCACAGGCTAGACACTGGCTTGGCACAGACTAGACACTGGCTAAGCACAGGCTAGACACAGGCTAGAAACTGGCTAGGCACAGGCTAGACACAAGCTAGACACTGGCTGGGCACAGGCTAGACACTGGCTAGGCACAGGCTAGACACTGGCTAGGCACAGGCTAGACACTGGCTAGGCACAGGCTAGACACTGGCTAGGCACAGGCTAGACACTGGCTAGGCACAGGCTAGACACTGGCTAGGCACAGGCTAGACACTGGCTAGGCACAGGCTAGACACTGGCTAGGCACAGGCTAGACACTGGCTAGGCACAGGCTAGACACTGGCTAGGCACAGGCTAGACACAGGCTAGGCACAGGCTAGACACAGGTTAGAAACTGGCTAGCCACAGGCTAGACACAGGCTACACACAGGCTAGACACAGGATACACACAGGCTAGACACATGCTAGACACAGGCTAGACACAGGCTAGACACAGGCTAGACACAGGCTAGACACAGGCTAGACACAGGCTAGACACAGGCTAGACACAGGCTAGACACAGGCTAGACACAGGCTAGACACAGGCTAGACACAGGCTATACACAGGCTAGACACAGGCTAGACACCGGCTAGACACAGGCTAGACACAGGCTAGACACAGGCTAGACACAGGCTAGACACAGGCTAGATACAGGCTAGACACAGGCTAGACACAGGCTAGACACAGGCTAGACAAAGGCTAGCCACAGGCTGAGACACAGGCTAGACACAGGCTAGACACAGGCTAGACACAGGCTAGACACAGGCTAGACACAGGCTAGACACAGGCCAGACACAGGCTAGACACAGGCTACACACAAGCTAAAGACAGGCTAGACACAGTCTAGACACAGGCTAAAAACAGACTAGACACAGGCTAGACACAGGCTAGAAACTGGCTTGGCACAGACTAGACACTGGCTAAGCACAGTCTACAAACTGGCTAGGCACAGGCTAGACACAGGCTAGACACAGGCTGGGCACAGGCTAGACACTGGCTAGGCACAGGCTAGACACTGGCTAGGCACAGGCTAGACACTGGCTAGGCACAGGCTAGACACTGGCTAGGCACAGGCTAGACACTGGCTAGGCAAAGGTTAGACAATGGCTATGAACAGGCTAGACAATGGCTATGAACAGGCTAGGCACTGGCTAGGTACAGGCTAGGTACTGGCTAGGTAGAGGCTAGGCACTGGCTAGGTACAGGCTAGGCAGAGGCTAGACACAGGCTAGACAAAGGCTAGACACAGGCTAGACACAGACGAGACACAGGCTAGACGAAGGCTACACACTGGCTAGGCACAGGCTAGACTCTGGCTATGCACATGCTAGACAAAGGCTAGACACTGGCTAGGCACAGGCTAGGCACTGGCTAGATACTGGCTAGGCATACGCTATGCACATGCCAGTTTTAGGCAAGGCACAGGCTAGACACTGGCTAGACACTGGCTAGACACAGGCTAGTTACAGGCTAGGCACAGGCTAGACACAGGCTAGACACTGGCTGGGCACAGGCTAGACACTGGCTAGGCACAGGCTAGGCACTGGCTAGGTACAGGCTAGTAAGAGGCTAGGCACATGCTAGACACAGGGGTAGACACAGGCTAGACACAGGCTAGACACAGGCTAGACACAGGCTAGATACAGGCTAGACACAGGCTCGACACAGGCTCGACACAGGCTAGACTCAGGCTAGACACAAGCTAGACACAGGCTAGACACAGGCTAGACACAGGCTTGAAACAGGCTAGATACAGGCTAGACACAGGCCAGATACAGGCTAGACACGGGCTTGGCACAGACTAGACACTAGCTAAGTACAGGCTAGACACAGGCTAGAAACTGGCTAGGCACAGGCTAGACACTGGCTTGGCACAGGCTAGGCAGAGGCTAGGCTTTGGCTAGGTAAAGGCTAGGCAGAGGCTAGGCACATGCTAGACACAGGCTAGACACAGGCTAGTCACAGGCTAGACACAGGCTAGAAACTGGCTAGGCACAGGCTGGACACAGGCTAGACACTGGCTGGGCACAGGCTAGACACTGGCTGGGAACAGGCTAGACACTGGCTAGGCACAGGCTAGACACAGGCTAGACACAGGCTAGACACAGGCTAGACACAGGCTAGACACAGGCTAGACACAGGCTAGACACAGGCTAGACACAGGCTTGACACAAGATAGAGACAGGCTAGACACAGTCTAGACACAGGCTAGAAACTGGCTTGGCACAGACTAGACACTGGCTAAGCACAGTCTACAAACTGTCTAGGCACATGCTAGACACAGGTTTGGCACAGGCTAGACACTGGCTAGGCACAGGCTAGACACTGGCTAGGCAAAGGCTAGACAATGGCTAGACACAGGCTAGACACAGGCTAGACACAGACTAGACACAGGCTAGACAGAGGCTACACACTGGCTAGGCACAGGCTAGATGCAGGCTAGACAAGGGCTAGACACAGGCTAGACACAGGCTAGACACAGGCTAGACACAGGCTGGACACAGGCTAGACACAGGCTAGACACAGGCTAGACACAGGCTTGACACAGCCAAAACACAGGCTTGACACAGCCAAAACACAGGCTAGACACAGGCTAGACACAGGCTAGACACATGCTAACACAAGCTAGACACAGGCTAGACACAAGCTAGACACAGGCTAGACACAGGCTAGACGAAGGCTAGACACAGGCTAGACACAGGCTAGAAACAGGCTGGAAACAGGCTAGACACAGGCTAGACACAGGCTAGACACAGGCTAGACACAGGCTAGACACAGGCTAGACACAGGCTAGACACAGGATAGGCATAGGCTAGGCACAGGCTAGCCACAGGCTAGGCACAGGCTAGGCAGAGGCTAGGCACAGGCTAGGCACAGGCTAGGCACAAGCTAGGAACAAGCTAGGAACAGGCTAGGCACAGGCCAGTCACAGGCTAGGCACAGGCTAGAAACTGGCTAGGCACAGGTTAGACACAGGCTAGACACTGGCTGGGAACAGGCTAGACACTGGCTGGGAACAGGCTAGACACTGGCTAGGCACAGGCAAGACACAGGCTAGACACAGGCTAGACACAGGCTAGACACAGGCTAGACACAGGCTAGACACAAGATAGAGACAGGCTAGACACAGTCTAGACACAGGCTAGAAACTGGCTTGGCACAGACTAGACACTGGCTAAGCACAGTCTACAAACTGTCTAGGCACATGCTACACACAGGCTAGACACAGGCTGGGCACAGGCTAGACACTGGCTAGGCACAGACTAGACACTGGCTAGCCAAAGGCTAGACAATGGCTAGACACAGGCTAGACACAGGCTAGACACAGACTAGACACAGGCTAGACAGACGCTACACACTGGCTAGGCACAGGCTTGACACAGGCTAGACAAGGGCTAGACACAGGCTAGACACATGCTAGACACAAGCTAGACACAGGCTAGACACAGGCTAGACACAGGCTAGACACAGGCTAGACAAAGGCTAGACACAGGCTAGAAACTGGCTTGGCACAGACTAGACACTGGCTAAGCACAGTCTACAAACTGGCTAGGCACAGGCTAGACACAGGCTAGACACAGGCTGGGCACAGGCTAGACACTGGCTAGGCACAGGCTAGACACTGGCTAGGCACAGGCTAGACACTGGCTAGGCACAGGCTAGACACTGGCTAGGCACAGGCTAGACACTGGCTAGGCAAAGGTTAGACAATGGCTATGAACAGGCTAGACAATGGCTATGAACAGGCTAGGCACTGGCTAGGTACAGGCTAGGTACTGGCTAGGTAGAGGCTAGGCACTGGCTAGGTACAGGCTAGGCAGAGGCTAGACACAGGCTAGACAAAGGCTAGACACAGGCTAGACACAGACGAGACACAGGCTAGACGAAGGCTACACACTGGCTAGGCACAGGCTAGACTCTGGCTATGCACATGCTAGACAAAGGCTAGACACTGGCTAGGTAAGGCTAGGCACTGGCTAGATACTGGCTAGGCATACGCTATGCACATGCCAGTTTTAGGCAAGGCACAGGCTAGACACTGGCTAGACACTGGCTAGACACAGGCTAGTTACAGGCTAGGCACAGGCTAGACACAGGCTAGACACTGGCTGGGCACAGGCTAGACACTGGCTAGGCACAGGCTAGGCACTGGCTAGGTACAGGCTAGTAAGAGGCTAGGCACATGCTAGACACAGGGTAGACACAGGCTAGACACAGGCTAGACACAGGCTAGACACAGGCTAGATACAGGCTAGACACAGGCTCGACACAGGCTCGACACAGGCTAGACTCAGGCTAGACACAAGCTAGACACAGGCTAGACACAGGCTAGACACAGGCTTGAAACAGGCTAGATACAGGCTAGACACAGGCCAGACACAGGCTAGACACGGGCTTGGCACAGACTAGACACTAGCTAAGTACAGGCTAGAAACTGGCTAGGCACAGGCTAGACACTGGCTTGGCACAGGCTAGGCAGAGGCTAGGCTTTGGCTAGGTACAGGCTAGGCAGAGGCTAGGCACATGCTAGACACAGGCTAGACACAGGCTAGTCACAGGCTAGACACAGGCTAGAAACTGGCTAGGCACAGGCTGGACACAGGCTAGACACTGGCTGGGCACAGGCTAGACACTGGCTGGGAACAGGCTAGACACTGGCTAGGCACAGGCTAGACACAGGCTAGACACAGGCTAGACACAGGCTAGACACAAGATAGAGACAGGCTAGACACAGTCTAGACACAGGCTAGAAACTGGCTTGGCACAGACTAAACACTGGCTAAGCACAGTCTACAAACTGTCTAGGCACATGCTAGACACAGGTTTGGCACAGGCTAGACACTGGCTAGGCACAGGCTAGACACTGGCTAGGCAAAGGCTAGACAATGGCTAGACACAGGCTAGACACAGGCTAGACACAGACTAGACACAGGCTAGACAGAGGCTACACACTGGCTAGGCACAGGCTAGATGCAGGCTAGACAAGGGCTAGACACAGGCTAGACACAGGCTAGACACAGGCTAGACACAGGCTGGACACAGGCTAGACACAGGCTAGACACAGGCTAGACACAGGCTTGACACAGCCAAAACACAGGCTTGACACAGCCAAAACACAGGCTAGACACAGGCTAGACACATGCTAGACACAAGCTAGACACAGGCTAGACACAAGCTAGACACAGGCTAGACACAGGCTAGACAAAGGCTAGACACAGGCTAGACACAGGCTAGAAACAGGCTGGAAACAGGCTAGACACAGGCTAGACACAGGCTAGACACAGGCTAGACACAGGCTAGACACAGGCTAGACACAGGCTAGACACAGGCTAGACACAGGCTAGACACAGGATAGGCATAGGCTAGGCACAGGCTAGCCACAGGCTAGGCACAGGCTAGGCAGAGGCTAGGCACAGGCTAGGCACAGGCTAGGCACAAGCTAGGAACAAGCTAGGAACAGGCTAGGCACAGGCCAGTCACAGGCTAGGCACAGGCTAGAAACTGGCTAGGCACAGGCTAGACACAGGCTAGACACTGGCTGGGAACAGGCTAGACACTGGCTGGGAACAGGCTAGACACTGGCTAGGCACAGGCAAGACACAGGCTAGACACAGGCTAGACACAGGCTAGACACAGGCTAGACACAGGCTAGACACAAGATAGAGACAGGCTAGGCACAGTCTAGACACAGGCTAGAAACTGGCTTGGCACAGACTAGACACTGGCTAAGCACAGTCTACAAACTGTCTAGGCACATGCTACACACAGGCTAGACACAGGCTGGGCACAGGCTAGACACTGGCTAGGCACAGACTAGACACTGGCTAGCCAAAGGCTAGACAATGGCTAGACACAGGCTAGACACAGGCTAGACACAGACTAGACACAGGCTAGACAGACGCTACACACTGGCTAGGCACAGGCTTGACACAGGCTAGACAAGGGCTAGACACAGGCTAGACACATGCTAGACACAAGCTAGACACAGGCTAGACACAGGCTAGACACAGGCTAGACACAGGCTAGACAAAGGCTAGACACAGGCTAGACACAGGCTAGAAACAGGCTGGAAACAGGCTAGACACAGGCTAGACACAGGCTAGAAACAGGCTGGAAACAGGCTAGACACAGGCTAGACACAGGCTAGACACAGGCTAGACACAGGCTAGACACAGGCTAGGCATAGGCTAGGCACAGGCTAGCCACAGGCTAGGCACAGGCTAGGCACAGGCTAGGCACAGGCTAGGCACAGGCTAGGCACAGGCTAAGCACAAGCTAGGAACAAGCTAGGAACAGGCTAGGTACAGGCCAGTCACAAGCTAGGCACAGGCTAGGCACAGGCTAGACACCGGCTAGACACCGGCTAGACACAGACTAGACACAGGCTAGACAGAGGCTATACACTGGCTAGGCACAGGCTAGACACAGGCTATGCACTGGCTAGAAACAGGCTAGGCACTGGCTAGACACTGGCTAGGCACACGCTATGCACATGCCTGTCTCAGGCAAGGCACAGGCTAGACACAGGCTAGACACTGGCTAGGCACAGGCTATGCACATGCCAGTCACAGGCAAGGCACAGGCTAGACACTGGCTTGGCACAGACTAGACACTGGCTAAGCACAGGCTAGACACAGGCTAGAAACTGGCTAGGCACAGGCTAGACACGGGCTAGACACTGGCTGGGCACAGGCTAGACACTGGCTAGGCACAGGCTAGACACTGGCTAGGCACAGGCTAGACACTGGCTAGGCACAGGCTAGACACTGGCTAGGCACAGGCTAGACACAGGTTAGAAACTGGCTAGCCACAGGCTAGACACAGGCTACACACAGGCTAGACACAGGATACACACAGGCTAGACACATGCTAGACACAGGCTAGACACAGGCTAGACACAGGCTAGCCACAGGCTAGACACAGGCTAGACACATGCTAGACACAGGCTAGACACAGGCTAGACACAGGCTAGACAAAGGCTAGACACAGGCTAGACACAGGCTATACACAGGCTAGACACAGGCTAGACACAGGCTAGACACAGGATAGACACAGGCTATACACAGGATAGACACTGGCTAGGCACAGGCTAGACACAGGCTAGACACAGGCTAGACACAGGCTAGACACAAGCTAGACTCAGGCTAGACACAGGCTAGACACAGGCTAGACACAGGCTAGAAACAGGCTAGATACAGGCTAGACACAGGCTAGACACAGGCTAGACACTGGTTTGGCACAGGCTAGACACAGGCTAGAAACTGGCTAGGCACAGGCTAGACACTGGCTGGGCACAGGCTAGACACTGGCTAGGCACAGGCTAGACACTGGCTAGGCACAGGCTAGACACTGGCTAGGCACAGGCTAGACACTGGCTAGGCACAGGCTAGATACTGGCTAGGCACAGGCTAGATACTGGCTAGGCACTGGCTAGACACTGGCTAGGCACAGGCTAGACACTGGCTAGGCACAGGCTAGACACTGGCTAGGCACAGGCTAGACACAGGCTAGAAACTGGCTAGGCACAGGCTAGACACAGGCTAGACAATGGCTAGACACAGGCTAGACACAGGCTAGACACAGACTAGACACAGGCTGGACACAGGCTAGACACAGGCTAGACACAGGCTAGACACAGGCTAGACACAGGCTAGACACAGGCTAGACAAAGGCTAGACACAGGCTAGACACAGGCTAGAAACAGGCTGGAAACAGGCTAGACACAGGCTAGACACAGGCTAGACACAGGCTAGACACAGGCTAGAAACAGGCTGGAAACAGGCTAGACACAGGCTAGACACAGGCTAGACACAGGCTAGACACAAGCTAGACACAGGCTAGACACAGGCTAGGCATAGGCTAGGCACAGGCTAGCCACAGGCTAGGCACAGGCTAGGCACAGGCTAGGCACAGGCTAGGCACAGGCTAGGCACAAGCTAGGAACAAGCTAGGAACAGGCTAGGCACAGGCCAGTCACAAGCTAGGCACAGGCTAGGCACAGGCTAGACACCGGCTAGACACCGGCTAGACACAGACTAGACACAGGCTAGACAGAGGCTATACACTGGCTAGGCACAGGCTAGACACAGGCTATGCACTGGCTAGAAACAGGCTACGCACTGGCTAGACACTGGCTAGGCACACGCTATGCACATGCCTGTCTCAGGCAAGGCACAGGCTAGACACAGGCTAGACACTGGCTATGCACATACCAGTCACAGGCAAGGCACAGGCTAGACACTGGCTTGGCACAGACTAGACACTGGCTAAGCACAGGCTAGACACAGGCTAGAAACTGGCTAGGCACAGGCTAGACACAAGCTAGACACAGGCCAGACACAGGCTAGACACAGGCTAGACACAAGCTAAAGACAGGCTAGACACAGTCTAGACACAGGCTAAAAACAGACTAGACACAGGCTAGACACAGGCTAGAAACTGGCTTGGCACAGACTAGACACTGGCTAAGCACAGTCTACAAACTGGCTAGGCACAGGCTAGACACAGGCTGGGCACAGGCTAGACACTGGCTAGGCACAGGCTAGACTTTGGCTAGGCACAGGCTAGACACTGGCTAGGCACAGGCTAGAAACTGGCTAGGCAAAGGTTAGACAATGGCTATGAACAGGCTAGACAATGGCTATGAACAGGCTAGGCACTGGCTAGGTACAGGCTAGGTACTGGCTAGGTAGAGGCTAGGCACTGGCTAGGTACAGGCTAGGCAGAGGCTAGACACAGGCTAGACAAAGGCTTGACACAGGCTAGACACAGACTAGACACAGGCTAGACAAAGGCTACACACTGGCTAGGCACAGGCTAGACTCTGGCTATGCACATGCTAGACAAAGGCTAGACACTGGCTAGGCACAGGCTAGGCACTGGCTAGATACTGGCTAGGCATACGCTATGCACATGCCAGTTTTAGGCAAGGCACAGGCTAGACACTGGCTAGACACTGGCTAGACACAGGCTAGACACAGGCTAGACACAGGCTAGACACAGGCTAGACCTACAGGCTAGACACAGGCTAGACACTGGCTGCACAGGCTAGACACTAGACACTGGCTAGGCACTAGGCACAGGCTAGGCACTGGCTAGGTACAGGCTAGTAAGAGGCTAGGCACATGCTAGACACAGGGTAGACACAGGCTAGACTCAGGCTAGACACAAGCTAGACACAGGCTAGACACAGGCTAGACACAGGCTTGAAACAGGCTAGATACAGGCTAGACACAGGCCAGACACAGGCTAGACACGGGCTTGGCACAGACTAGACACTAGCTAAGTACAGGCTAGACACAGGCTAGAAACTGGCTAGGCACAGGCTAGACACTGGCTTGGCACAGGCTAGGCAGAGGCTAGGCTTTGGCTAGGTACAGGCTAGGCAGAGGCTAGGCACATGCTAGACACAGGCTAGACACAGGCTAGTCACAGGCTAGACACAGGCTAGAAACTGTCTAGGCACAGGCTAGACACAGGCTAGACACTGGCTGGGCACAGGCTAGACACTGGCTGGGAACAGGCTAGACACTGGCTGGGCACAGGCTAGACACAGGCTAGACACAGGCTAGACACAGGCTAGACACAGGCTAGACACAAGATAGAGACAGGCTAGACACAGTCTAGACACAGGCTAGAAACTGGCTTGGCACAGACTAGACACAGGCTAAGCACAGTCTACAAACTGTCTAGGCACATGCTAGACACAGGCTAGACACAGGTTGGGCACAGGCTAGACACTGGCTAGGCACAGGCTAGACACTGGCTATGCAAAGGCTAGACAATGGCTAGACACAGGCTAGACACAGGCTAGACACAGACTAGACACAGGCAAGACAGAGGCTACACACTGGCTAGGCACAGGCTAGATGCAGGCTAGACAAGGGCTAGACACAGGCTAGACACAGGCTAGACACAGGCTAGACACAGGCTGGACACAGGCTAGACACAGGCTAGACACAGGCTAGACACAGGCTTGACACAGCCAAAACACAGGCTTGATACAGCCAAAACACAGGCTAGACACAGGCTAGACACATGCTAGACACAAGCTAGACACAGGCTAGACACAAGCTAGACACAGGCTAGACACAGGCTAGACACAGGCTAGACACAGGCTAGACACAGGCTAGACACAGGCTAGAAACAGGCTAGACACAGGCTAGACACAGGCTAGACACAGGCTAGACACAGGCTAGACACAGGCTAGACACAGGCTAGACACAGGCTAGACACAGGCTAGACACAAGATAGAGACAGGCTAGACACAGTCTAGACACAGGCTAGAAACTGGCTTGGCACAGACTAGACACTGGCTAAGCACAGTCTACAAACTGTCTAGGCACATGCTAGACACAGGCTAGACACAGGCTGGGCACAGGCTAGACACTGGCTAGGCACAGGCTAGACACTGGCTATGCAAAGGCTAGACAATGGCTAGACACAGGCTAGACACAGGCTAGACACAGACTAGACACAGGCAAGACAGAGGCTACACACTGGCTAGGCACAGGCTAGACACAGGCTAGACACAAGGGCTAGACACAGGCTAGACACAGGCTAGACACAGGCTAGACACAGGCTGGACACAGGCTAGACACAGGCTAGACACAGGCTAGACACAGGCTTGACACAGCCAAAACACAGGCTTGATACAGCCAAAACACAGGCTAGACACAGGCTAGACACATGCTAGACACAAGCTAGACACAGGCTAGACACAAGCTAGACACAGGCTAGACACAGGCTAGACAAAGGCTAGACACAGGCTAGACACAGGCTAGAAACAGGCTAGAAACAGGCTAGACACAGGCTAGACACAGGCTAGACACAGGCTAGACACAGGCTAGACACAGGCTAGACACAGGCTAGACACAGGCTAGACACAGGGATAGGCATAGGCTAGGCACAGGCTAGCCACAGGCTAGGCACAGGCTAGGCAGAGGCTAGGCACAGGCTAGGCACAGGCTAGGCACAGGCTAGGCACAAGCTAGGAACAAGCTAGGAACAGGCTAGGCACAGGCCAGTCACAGGCTAGGCACAGGCTAGAAACTGGCTAGGCACAGGCTAGACACAGGCTAGACACTGGCTGGGGACAGGCTAGACACTGGCTGGGACACTGGCTGGGACACAGGCTAGACACTGGCTAGACACAGGCTAGACACAGGCTAGACACAGGCTAGACACAGGCTAGACACAGGCTAGACACAGGCTAGACACAAGATAGAGACAGGCTAGACACAGTCTAGACACAGGCTAGAAACTGTCTTGGCACAGACTAGACACTGGCAAAGCACAGTCTACAAACTGTCTAGGCACATGCTAGACACAGGCTAGACACAGGCTGGGCACAGGCTAGACACTGGCTAGGCACAGACTAGACACTGGCTAGCCAAAGGCTAGACAATGGCTAGACACAGGCTAGACACAGGCTAGACACAGACTAGACACAGACTAGACACAGGCTAGACAGACGCTACACACTGGCTAGGCACAGGCTTGACACAGGCTAGACAAGGGCTAGACACAGGCTAGACACATGCTAGACACAAGCTAGACACAGGCTAGACACAGGCTAGACACAGGCTAGACACAGGCTAGACAAAGGCTAGACACAGGCTAGACACAGGCTAGAAACAGGTTGGAAACAGGCTAGACACAGGCTAGACACAGGCTAGAAACAGGCTGGAAACAGGCTAGACACAGGCTAGACACAGGCTAGACACAGGCTAGCCACAGGCTAGGCACAGGCTAGGCACAGGCTAGGCACAGGCTAGGCACAGGCTAGGCACAGGCTAGGCACAGGCTAGGCACAAGCTAGGAACAAGCTAGGAACAGGCTAGGTACAGGCCAGTCACAAGCTAGGCACAGGCTAGGCACAGGCTAGGCACAGGCTAGACACCGGCTAGACACCGGCTAGACACAGACTAGACACAGGCTAGACAGAGGCTATACACTGGCTAGGCACAGGCTAGACACAGGCTATGCACTGGCTAGAAACGTGCTAGGCACTGGCTAGACACTGGCTAGGCACACGCTATGCACATGCCTGTCTCAGGCAAGGCACAGGCTAGACACAGGCTAGACACTGGCTAGGCACAGGCTATGCACATGCTAGTCACAGGCAAGGCACAGGCTAGACACTGGCTTGGCACAGACTAAACACTGGCTAAGCACAGGCTAGACACAGGCTAGAAACTGGCTAGGCACAGGCTAGACACAGGCTAGACACTGGCTGGGCACAGGCTAGACACTGGCTAGGCACAGGCTAGACACTGGCTAGGCACAGGCTAGACACTGGCTAGGCACAGGCTAGACACTGGCTAGGCACAGGCTAGACACTGGCTAGGCACAGGCTAGACACTGGCTAGGCACAGGCTAGACACTGGCTAGGCACAGGCTAGACACTGGCTAGGCACAGGCTAGACACAGGGTTAGAAACTGGCTAGCCACAGGCTAGACACAGGCTAGACACAGGCTAGACACAGGATACACACAGGCTAGACACATGCTAGACACAGGCTAGACACAGGCTAGACACAGGCTAGACACAGGCTAGACACAGGCTAGACACATGCTAGACACAGGCTAGACACAGGCTAGACACAGGCTAGACAAAGGCTAGACACAGGCTAGACACAGGCTATACACAGGCTAGACACAGGCTAGACACAGGATAGACACAGGCTATACACAGGATAGACACTGGCTAGGCACAGGCTAGACACAGGCTAGACACAGGCTAGACACAGGCTAGACACAAGCTAGACTCAAGCTAGACACAGGCTAGAAACAGGCTAGACACAGGCTAGACACAGGCTATACACAGGCTAGGCACAGGCTAGACACAGGCTAGACACAGGCTATACACAGGCTAGACACAGGCTAGACACAGGCTAGACACAGGATAGACACAGGCTATACACAGGATAGACACTGGCTAGGCACAGGCTAGACACAGGCTAGACACAGGCTAGACACAGGCTAGACACAAGCTAGACTCAGGCTAGACACAGGCTAGACACAGGCTAGATACAGGCTAGACACAGGCTAGAAACTGGCTAGGCACAGGCTAGACACTGGCTGGGCACAGGCTAGACACTGGCTAGGCACAGGCTAGGCACAGGCTAGACACTGGCTAGGCACAGGCTAGACACTGGCTAGGCACAGGCTAGACACTGGCTAGGCACAGGCTAGATACTGGCTAGGCACTGGCTAGACACTGGCTAGGCACAGGCTAGACACTGGCTAGGCACAGGCTAGACACTGGCTAGGCACAGGCTAGACACAGGCTAGAAACTGGCTAGGCACAGGCTAGACACAGGCTAGACACAGGCTAGACATAGGCTAGACACAGGCTAGACACAGGCTAGACACAGGCTAGACACAGGCTAGACAAAGGCTAGACACAGGCTAGACACAGGCTAGACACAGGCTGGACACAGGCTAGACACAGGCTAGACACAGGCTAGACACAGGCTAGACACAGGCTAGACACAGGCTAGACACAGGCTAGTCATAGGCTAGGCATAGGCTTGGCACAGGTTAGCCACAGGCTAGGCAGAGGCTAGGCACAGGCTAGGCACAGGCTAGGCACAGGCTAGGCACAGGCTAGGCAAAGGCTAGGCACAGGCTAGACACAGGCTAGACACAGGCTAGACACAGGCTAGACACAGGCTAGACACAGGCTAGACACAGGCTAGACACAGGCTAGACACAGGCTAGAAACAGGCTAGACACAGGCTAGACACAGGCTAGACACGGGCTTGAAACAGGCTAGACACAGGCTAGACACAGGCTAGACACAGGCTAGACACAGGCTTGACACAGGCTAGACACAGGCTAGACACTGGCTAGACACTGGCTGGGCACAGGCTAGACACTGGCTAGGCACAGGCTAGACACAGGCTAGGCACAGGCTAGACACAGGCTAGACACAGGCTAGACACAGGCTAGACACAGGCTAGACACAGGCTAGACACAGGCTAGACACGGGCTTGAAACAGGCTAGATACAGGCTAGACACAGGCTAGACACAGGCTAGACACGGGCTTGGCACAGACTAGACACTGGCTAAGCACAGGCTAGACACAGGCTGGACACAGGCTAGACACAGGCTAGACACAGGCTAGACACGGGCTTGGCACAGACTAGACACTGGCTAAGCACAGGCTAGACACAGGCTGGACACAGGCTAGACACAGGCTAGACACTGGCTGGGCACAGGCTCGACACTGGCTAGGCACAGGCTAGACACAGGCTAGACACAGGATAGACACAGGCTAGACACAGGCTAGACACAGGCTAGACACAGGCTAGACACAGGCTAGACACAGGCTAGACACAGGCTAGACACAAGCTAGACACAGGCTAGACACAGGATAGACACAGGCTAGACACAGGCTAGACACAGGCTAGACACAGGCTAGAAACAGGCTAGACACAGGCTAGACACAGGCTGGGCACAGGCTAGACACTGGCTAGACACAGGCTAGACACTGGCTAGGCACAGGCTAGACAATGGCTATGAACAGGCTAGACAATGGCTAGGAACAGGCTAGGCACTGGCTATGTACAGGCTAGGCAGAGGCTAGGTACATAGGCTAGACACAGGCTAGACACAGGCTAGACACAGGCTAGACACAGGCTAGACACAGGCTAGACACAGGCTAGACAGAGGCTACACACTGGCTAGGCACATGATAGACTCTGGCTATGCACAGGCTAGACAAAGGCTAGAAACTGGCTAGGCACAGGCTAGGCACTGGCTAGACACTGGCTGGCATACGCTGTGCACATGCCAGTCTCAGGCAAGGCACTGGCTAGACACAGGCTAGACACTGGCTAGGCACATGTCAGTCACAGGCTATGCACATGCCAGTCACAGGCAAGGCGCAGGCTAGACACAGGCTAGACACTGGCTAGGCACAGGCTAGACACTGGCTAGGCACAGGCTAGACACAGGTTAGAAACTGGCTAGGCACAGGCTAGGCACAGGCTAGACACAGGCTACACACAGGCTAGACACAGGCTACACACAGGCTAGACACATGCTAGACACAGGCTAGACACAGGCTAGACACAGGCTAGACACAGGCTAGACACAGGCTAGACACAGGCTAAACACAGGCTAGACACAGGCTAGGCACAGGCTAGACAAAGGCTAGACACAGGCTAAACACAGGCTAGACACAGGCTAGACACAGGCTAGACACAGGCTAGACACAGGATAGACACAGGCTATACACAGGATAGACACTGGCTAGGCACAGGCTAGACACAGGCTAGACACAGGCTAGACACAGGCTAGACACAGGCTAGACACAGGCTAGACACAAGCTAGACTCAGGCTAGACACAGGCTAGACACAGGCTAGACACAGGCTAGAAACAGGCTAGATACAGGCTAGACACAGGCTAGACACAGGCTAGACACAGGCTAGACACAGACTAGACACTGGCTAAGCACAGTCTACAAACTGTCTAGGCACATGCTAGACTTAGGCTAGACACAGGCTGGGCACAGGCTAGACACTGGCTAGGCACAGGCTAGACACTGGCTAGGCAAAGGCTAGACAATGGCTAGACACAGGCTAGACACAGGCTAGACACAGACTAGACACAGGCTAGACAGAGGCTACACACTGGCTAGGCACAGGCTAGACACAGGCTAGACAAGGGCTAGACACAGGCTAGACACAGGCTAGACACAGGCTAGACACAGGCTAGACACAGGCTAGACACAGGCTAGACACAGGCTAGACACAGGCTAGACACAGGCTAGACACAGGCTTGACACAGGCTTGACACAGCCAAAACACAGGCTAGACACAGGCTAGACACAGGCTAGACACAGGCTAGACAAAGGCTAGACACAGGCTAGACACAGGCTAGAAACAGGCTGGAAACAGGCTAGACACAGGCTTGACACAGGCTAGACACAGGCTAGACACAGGCTAGTCACAGGCTAGGCATAGGCTAGGCACAGGCTAGCCACAGGCTAGGCACAGGCTAGGCACAGGCTAGGCACAGGCTAGGCACAGGCTAGGCACAAGCTAGGAACAAGCTAGGAACAGGCTAGGCACAGGCCAGTCACAGGCTAGGCACAGGCTAGGCACAGGCTAGACACCGGCTAGACACCGGCTAGACACAGACTAGACACAGGCTAGACAGAGGCTATACACAGGCTAGGCACAGGCTAGGCACAGGCTATGCACTGGCTAGAAACAGGCTAGGCACTGGCTAGACACTGGCTAGGCACACGCTATGCACATGCCTGTCTCAGGCAAGGCACAGGCTAGACACAGGCTAGACACTGGCTAGGCAAAGGCTATGCACATGCCAGTCACAGGCAAGGCACAGGCTAGACACTGGCTTGGCACAGACTAGACACTGGCTAAGCACAGGCTAGACACAGGCTAGAAACTGGCTAGGCACAGGCTAGACACAGGCTAGACACAGGCTAGACACAGGCTAGACACTGGCTAGGCACAGGCTAGACACTGGCTAGGCACAGGCTAGACACTGGCTAGGCACAGGCTAGACACTGGCTAGGCACAGGCTAGACACTGGCTAGGCACAGGCTAGACACAGATTAGAAACTGGCTAGGCACAGGCTAGACACAGGCTAGATACAGGCTACACACAGGCTAGACACAGGCTACACACAGGCTAGACACATGCTAGACACAGGCTAGACACAGGCTAGACACAGGCTAGACACAGGCTAGACACAGGCTAGACACAGGCTAGACACAGGCTAGACACAGGCTAGACACAGGCTAGACACAGGCTAGACACAGGCTAGACACAGGCTAGACACAGGCTAGACACAGGCTAGACACAGGCTAGACACAGGCTAGACACAGGCTAGACACAGGATAGACACAGGCTATACACAGGATAGACACTGGCTAGGCACAGGCTAGGCACAGGCTAGACACAGGCTAGACACAGGCTAGACACAAGCTAGACTCAGGCTAGACACAGGCTAGACACAGGCTAGACACAGGCTAGACACAGGCTAGACACAGGCTAGACACAGGCTAGACACAGGCTAGACACAGGCTAGACACAGGCTAGACACAGGCTAGACACAGGCTAGACACAGGCTAGACACAGGCTAGACACAGGATAGACACAGGCTATACACAGGATAGACACTGGCTAGGCACAGGCTAGGCACAGGCTAGACACAGGCTAGACACAGGCTAGACACAAGCTAGACTCAGGCTAGACACAGGCTAGACACAGGCTAGACACAGGCTAGACACAGGCTAGAAACAGGCTAGATACAGGCTAGACACAGGCTAGACACTGGCTTGGCACAGGCTAGACACAGGCTAGAAACTGGCTAGGCACAGGCTAGACAAAGGCTAGACACTGGCTGGGCACAGGCTAGACACTGGCTAGGCACAGGCTAGACACTGGCTAGGCACAGGCTAGACACTGGCTAGGCACAGGCTAGATACTGGCTAGGCACAGGCTAGACACTGGCTAGGCACAGGCTAGACACTGGCTAGGCACAGGCTAGACACTGGCTAGGCACAGGCTAGACACTGGCTAGGCACAGGCTAGACACTGGCTAGGCACAGGCTAGACACTGGCTAGGCACAGGCTAGACACTGGTTAGGCACAGGCTAGACACAGGCTAGAAACTGGCTAGGCACAGGCTAGACACAGGCTAGACACAGGCTAGACATAGGCTAGACACAGGCTAGACACAGGCTAGACACAGGCTAGACACAGGCTAGACAAAGGCTAGACACAGGCTAGACACAGGCTGGACACAGGCTAGACACAGGCTAGACACAGACTAGACACTGGCTAAGCACAGGCTAGACACAGGCTAGAAACTGGCTAGGCACAGGCTAGACACAAGCTAGACACTGGCTGGGCACAGGCTAGACACTGGCTAGGCACAGGCTATACACTGACTAGGCACAGGCTAGACACAGGCTATACACAGGTTAGCCACAGGCTAGGCACAGGCTAGGCACAGGCTAGAAACTGTCTAGGCAAAGGCTAGGCACAGGCTAGACACAGGCTAGACACAGGCTAGAAACAGGCTAGACACAGGCTAGACACGGGCTTGAAACAGGCAAGACACAGGCTAGACACAGGCTAGACACAGGATAGACACAGGCTAGACACAGGCTAGACACAGGCTAGACACTGGCTGGGCACAGGGTAGACACTGGCTAGGCACAGGCTAGACACTGGCTAGGCACAAGCTAGACACAGGCTAGACACAGGCTAGACACAGGCTAGACACAGGCTAGACACAGGCTAGACACAGGCTAGACACAGGCTAGACACAGGCTAGACAGAGGCTAGACACAGGCTAGACACAAGCTAGACACAGGCTAGACACAGGATAGACGCAGGCTAGACACAGGCTAGACACAGGCTAGACACAGGCTAGACACAGGCTAGACACAGGCTAGACACAGGCTAGACACAGGCTATAAACAGGCTAGACACAGGCTAGACACTGGCTTGGCACAGACTAGACACTGGCTAAGCACAGTCTACAAACTGGCCAGGCACAGGCTAGACACAGGCTAGACACAGGCTGGGCACAGGCTAGACACTGGCTAGGCACAGGCTAGACACTGGCTAGGCACAGGCTAGACAATGGCTATGAACAGGCTAGACAATGGCTATGAACAGGCTAGGCACTGGCTATGTACAGGCTAGGCAGAGGCTAGGTACATACTTGACACAGGCTAGACAAAGGCTAGACACAGGCTAGACACAGGCTAGACAGAGGCTACACACTGGCTAGGCACATAATAGACTCTGGCTATGCACAGGCTAGACAAAGGCTAGAAACTGGCTAGGCACAGGCTAGGCACTGGCTAGACACTGGCTAGGCATACGCTGTGCACATGCCAGTCTCAGGCAAGGCACAGGCTAGACACAGGCTAGACACTGGCTAGGCACAGGCTATGCACATGCCAGTCACAGGCAAGGCACAGGCTAGACACAGGCTAGACACTGGCTAGGCACAGGCTAGACACTGGCTTGGCACAGACTAGACACTGGCTAAGCACAGGCTAGCCACAGGCTAGAAACTGGCTAGACACTGGCTAGGCACAGGCTAGACACAGGCTAGACACAGGCTAGACACAGGCTAGACACAGGCTAGACACAGGCTGAGACACAGGCTAGACACAGGCTAGACACAGGCTAGACACTGGCTGGGCACAGGCTAGACACTGGCTAGGCACAGGCTAGACACTGGCTAGGCACAGGCTAGACACAGGCTAGACACAGGCTAGACACAGGATAGACACAGGCTAGACACAGGCTTGACACAGGCTAGACACATGCTAGGCACAGGCTAGACAAAGGCTAGACACAGGCTAGACACAGGCTAGACACAGGCTAGACACAGGCTAGACGCAGGCTAGACACAGGCTAGACACAGGCTAGACACAGGCTAGACACTGGCTAGGCACAGGCTAGGCACCGGCTCGACACTGGCTAGGCATACGCTATGCACATGCCTGTCTCAGGCAATGCACATGCTAGACACAGGCTAGGCACAGGCTAGGCACAGGCTAGGTACAGGCTAGGCACATGCTAGACACAGGCTAGACACATGCTAGACACAGGCTGGACACAGGCTAGACACAGGCTAGACACAGGCTAGACAAAGGCTAGACACAGGCTAGACACAGGCTAGACACAGGCTGGACACAGGCTAGTCACAGGCTAGACACAGGCTAGACACAGGCAAGACACAGGCTAGACACAGGCTAGGCATAGGCTAGACAGAGGCTATACACTGGCTAGGCACTGGCTAGACACATGCCCCTCTCAGGCAAGGCACAGGCTACACACAAGCTAGACACTGGCTAGGCACAGGCTATGCACATGCCAGTCACAGGCAAGGCACAGGCTAGACACAGGCTAGACACAGGCTAGGCACAGGCTAGGCACAGGCTAGGCACTGGCTAGACACTAGCTAGGCACACGCTATGCACATGCCAGTCTCACGCAAGGCACAGGCTAGAAACAGGCTAGACACTGGCTAGGCACAGGCTATGCACATGCCAGTCACAGGCAAGGCACAGGCTAGACACAGGCTAGGCACAGGCTAGGCACAGGCCAGGCACAGGCTAGGCACAGGCTAGGCACTGGCTAGACACTGGCTAGGCACACGCTATGCACATGCCAGTCTCAGGCAAGGCACAGGCTAGACACAGGCTAGACACTGGCTATGCACAGGCTATGCACATGCCAGTCACAGGCAAGGCACAGGCAAGGCACAGGCTAGACACAGGCTAGACACAGGCTAGGCACAGGCTAGGCACAGGCTTGGCACAGGCTAGGCACTGGCTAGACACCGGCTAGGCACACGCTATGCACATGCCAGTCTCTGGCAAGGCACAGGCTAGACACAGGCTAGACACAGGCTAGACACTGGCTAACCACACGCTATGCACATGCCAGTCTCAGGCAAGGCACAGGCTAGACACAGGCTAGACACTGGCTAGGCACAGGCTATGCACATGCCAGTCACATGCCAGTCACAGGCAAGGCACAGGCTAGACACAGGCTAGGCACAGGCTAGCCACAGGCTAGGCACTAGCTAGACACTGGCTAGGCACACGCTATGCACATGCCAGTCTCTGGCAAGGCACAGGCTAGACACAGGCTAGACACTGGCTAGGCACACGCTATGCACATGCCAGTCTCAGGCAAGGCACAGGCTAGACACAGGGTAGACACTGGCTAGGCACAGGCTAGACACAGGCTAGACACAGGCTAGACACAGGCTAGAGACAGGCTAGACACAGGCTAGACACAGGCTAGACACAGGCTAGACACGGGCTAGACACAGGCTAGACACTGGCTGGGCACAGGCTAGACACTGGCTAGGCACAGGCTAGACACAGGCTAGACACAGGCTAGACAAAGGCTAGACACAGGCTAGACACAGGCTAGACATAGGCTAGACACAGGCTAGACGCAGGCTAGACAGGCTAGACACAGGCTAGACACAGGCTAGACACTGGCTAGGCACAGGCTAGGCACCGGCTAGACACTGGCTAGGCATACGCTATGCACATGCCTGTCTCAGGCAATGCACATGCTAGACACAGGCTAGGCACAGGCTAGGCACAGTCTAGGTACAGGCTAGGCACATGCTAGACACAGGCTAGACACATGCTAGACACAGGCTGGACACAGGCTAGACACAGGCTAGACACAGGCTAGACAAAGGCTAGACACAGGCTAGACACAGGCTAGACACAGGCTGGACACAGGCTAGTCACAGGCTAGACACAGGCTAGACACAGGCAAGACACAGGCTAGACACAGGCTAGGCATAGGCTAGACAGAGGCTATACACTGGCTAGGCACTGGCTAGACACATGCCTGTCTCAGGCAAGGCACAGGCTACACACAAGCTAGACACTGGCTAGGCACAGGCTATGCACATGCCAGTCACAGGCAAGGCACAGGCTAGACACAGGCTAGGCACAGGCTAGGCACAGGCTAGGCACTGGCTAGACACTGGCTAGGCACACGCTATGCACATGCCAGTCTCACGCAAGGCACAGGCTAGAAACAGGCTAGACACTGGCTAGGCACAGGCTATGCACATGCCAGTCACAGGCAAGGCACAGGCTAGACACAGGCTAGGCACAGGCTAGGCACAGGCCAGGCACAGCCTAGGCACAGGCTAGGCACTGGCTAGACACTGGCTAGGCACACGCTATGCACATGCCAGTCTCAGGCAAGGCACAGGCTAGACACAGGCTAGACACTGGCTATGCACAGGCTATGCACATGCCAGTCACAGGCAAGGCACAGGCTAGACACAGGCTAGACACAGGCTAGGCACAGGCTAGGCACAGGCTAGGCACAGGCTAGGCACTGGCTAGACACCGGCTAGGCACACGCTATGCACATGCCAGTCTCTGGCAAGGCACAGGCTAGACACTGGCTAACCACACGCTATGCACATGCCAGTCTCAGGCAAGGCACAGGCTAGACACAGGCTAGACACTGGCTAGGCACAGGCTATGCACATGCCAGTCACATGCCAGTCACAGGCAAGGCACAGGCTAGACACAGGCTAGGCACAGGCTAGACACAGGCTAGGCACTAGCTAGACACTGGCTAGGCACACGCTATGCACATGCCAGTCTCTGGCAAGGCACAGGCTAGACACAGGCTAGACACTGGCTAGGCACACGCTATGCACATGCCAGTCTCAGGCAAGGCACAGGCTAGACACAGGCTAGACACTGGCTAGGCACAGGCTAGACACAGGCTAGGCACAGGCTAGACACTGGCTAGGCACAGGCTAGACACTGGCTAGGCACAGGCTAGACACAGGCTAGACACAGGCTAGACACAGGCTAGACACAGGCTAGACACAGGCTAGTCACAGGCTAGACACAGGCTAGACACAGGCTTGTCACTAGCTAGACACAGGCTAGACACAGGCTAGACACAGGCTAGACACAGGCTAGACACAGGCTAGACACAGGCTAGACACAGGCTAGTCACAGGCTAGACACAGGCTAGACACAGGCTAGACACAGGCTAGACACAGGCTAGACACAGGCTAGGCATAGGCTAGGCACAGGCTAGGCACAGGCTAGGCACAGGCTAGGCACAGGCTAGGCACGAGCTAGGCACAGGCTAGGCACAGGCCAGTCACAGGCTAGGCACAGGCTAGGCACAGGCTAGACACCGGCTAGACACAGGCTAGACACAGACTAGACACAGGCTAGACAGAGGCTATACACTGGCTAGGCACAGGCTAGGCACTGGCTAGGCACATGCCTGTCTCAGGCAAGGCACAGGCTACACACAAGCTAGACACTGGCTAGGCACAGGCTATGCACATGCCAGTCACAGGCAAGGCACAGGCTAGACACAGGCTAGACACAGGCTAGGCACAGGCTAGGCACAGGCTAGGCACTGGCTAGACACTGGCTAGGCACACGCTATGCACATGCCAGTCTCACGCAAGGCACAGGCTAGAAACAGGCTAGACACTGGCTAGGCACAGGCTATGCACATGCCAGTCACAGGCAAGGCACAGGCTAGACACAGGCTAGGCACAGGCTAGGCACAGGCTAGGCACAGGCTAGGCACAGGCTAGGCACTGGCTAGACACTGGCTAGGCACTGGCTAGACACTGGCTAGGCACACGCTATGCACATGCCAGTCTCAGGCAAGGCACAGGCTAGACACAGGCTAGACACTGGCTAGGCACAGGCTAGGCACAGGCTAGGCACTGGCTAGACACTGGCTAGGCACACGCTATGCACATGCCAGTCTCACGCAAGGCACAGGCTAGAAACAGGCTAGACACTGGCTAGGCACAGGCTATGCACATGCCAGTCACAGGCAAGGCACAGGCTAGACACAGGCTAGGCACAGGCTAGGCACAGGCTAGGCACAGGCTAGGCACAGGCTAGGCACTGGCTAGACACTGGCTAGGCACACGCTATGCACATGCCAGTCTCAGGCAAGGCACAGGCTAGACACAGGCTAGACACTGGCTAGGCACAGGCTAGGCACCGGCTAGACACTGGCTAGGCATACGCTATGCACATGCCTGTCTCAGGCAATGCACATGCTAGACACAGGCTAGACACTGGCTAGGCACAGGCTAGACACAGGCTAGACACAGGCTAGACACTGGCTGGGCACAGGCTAGACACTGGCTAGGCACAGGCTAGACACAGGCTAGACACAGGCTAGACATAGGCTAGACAGAGGCTATACACTGGCTAGGCACTGGCTAGACACATGCCTGTCTCAGGCATGGCACAGGCTACACACAAGCTAGACACTGGCTAGGCACAGGCTATGCACATGCCAGTCACTGGCAAGGCACAGGCTAGACACAGGCTAGACACAGGCTAGGCACAGGCTAGGCACAGGCTAGGCACTGGCTAGACACTGGCTAGGCACACGCTATGCACATGCCAGTCTCACGCAAGGCACAGGCTAGAAACAGGCTAGACACTGGCTAGGCACAGGCTATGCACATGCCAGTCACAGGCAAGGCACAGGCTAGACACAGGCTAGGCACAGGCTAAGCACAGGCCAGGCACAGGCTAGGCACAGGCTAGGCACTGGCTAGACACTGGCTAGGCACACGCTATGCACATGCCAGTCTCAGGCAAGGCACAGGCTAGACACAGGCTAGACACTGGCTATGCACAGGCTATGCACATGCCAGTCACAGGCAAGGCACAGGCTAGACACAGGCTAGACACAGGCTAGGCACAGGCTAGGCACAGGCTAGGCACAGGCTAGGCACTGGCTAGACACCGGCTAGGCACACGCTATGCACATGCCAGTCTCTGGCAAGGCACAGGCTAGACACTGGCTAACCACACGCTATGCACATGCCAGTCTCAGGCAAGGCACAGGCTAGACACAGGCTAGACACTGGCTAGGCACAGGCTATGCACATGCCAGTCACATGCCAGTCACAGGCAAGGCACAGGCTAGACACAGGCTAGGCACAGGCTAGCCACAGGCTAGGCACTAGCTAGACACTGGCTAGGCACACGCTATGCACATGCCAGTCTCTGGCAAGGCACAGGCTAGACACAGGCTAGACACTGGCTAGGCACACGCTATGCACATGCCAGTCTCAGGCAAGGCACAGGCTAGACACAGGCTAGACACTGGCTAGGCACAGGCTAGACACAGGCTAGACACAGGCTAGACACTGGCTGGGCACAGGCTAGACACTGGCTAGGCACAGGCTAGACACAGGCTAGACACAGGCTAGACACAGGCTAGACACAGGCTAGACACAGGCTAGTCACAGGCTAGACACAGGCTAGACACAGGCTTGTCACTAGCTAGACACAGGCTAGACACAGGCTAGACACAGGCTAGACACAGGCTAGACACAGGCTAGACACAGGCTAGACACAGGCTAGTCACAGGCTAGACACAGGCTAGACACAGGCAAGACACAGGCTAGACACAGGCTAGGCATAGGCTAGGCACAGGCTAGGCACAGGCTAGGCACAGGCTAGGCACAGGCTAGGCACGAGCTAGGCACAGGCTAGGCACAGGCCAGTCACAGGCTAGGCACAGGCTAGGCACAGGCTAGACACCGGCTAGACACAGGCTAGACACAGACTAGACACAGGCTAGACAGAGGCTATACACTGGCTAGGCACAGGCTAGGCACTGGCTAGACACATGCCTGTCTCAGGCAAGGCACAGGCTACACACAAGCTAGACACTGGCTAGGCACAGGCTATGCACATGCCAGTCACAGGCAAGGCACAGGCTAGACACAGGCTAGACACAGGCTAGGCACAGGCTAGGCACAGGCTAGGCACTGGCTAGACACTGGCTAGGCACACGCTATGCACATGCCAGTCTCACGCAAGGCACAGGCTAGAAACAGGCTAGACACTGGCTAGGCACAGGCTATGCACATGCCAGTCACAGGCAAGGCACAGGCTAGACACAGGCTAGGCACAGGCTAGGCACAGGCTAGGCACAGGCTAGGCACAGGCTAGGCACAGGCTAGGCACTGGCTAGACACTGGCTAGGCACACGCTATGCACATGCCAGTCTCAGGCAAGGCACAGGCTAGACACAGGCTAGACACTGGCTAGGCACAGGCTATGCACATGCCAGTCACAGGCAAGGCACAGGCTAGACACAGGCTAGACACAGGCTAGGCACAGGCTAGGCACAGGCTAGGCACAGGCTAGGCACTGGCAAGACACTGGCTAGGCACACGCTATGCACATGCCAGTCTCTGGCAAGGCACAGGCTAGACACAGGCTAGACACTGGCTAACCACACGCTATGCACATGCCAGTCTCAGGCAAGACACAGGCTAGACACAGGCTAGACACTGGCTAGGCACAGGCTATGCACATGCCAGTCACAGGCTAGACACAGGCTAGGCACAGGCTAGACACAGGCTAGGCACAGGCTAGCCACAGGCTAGGCACTAGCTAGACACTGGCTAGGCACACGCTATGCACATGCCAGTCTCTGGCAAGGCACAGGCTAGACACAGGCTAGACACTGGCTAGGCACACGCTATGCACATGCCAGTCTCAGGCAAGGCACAGGCTAGACACAGGCTAGACACTGGCTAGGCACAGGCTATTCACATGCCAGTCACATGCCAGTCACAGGCAAGGCACAGGCTAGACACAGGCTAGACACTGGCTAGGCACAGGCTAGACACGGGCTAGACACAGGCTAGACACAGGCTAGACACAGGCTAGACACAGGCTAGACACAGGCTAGACACAGGCTAGACACAGGCTAGACACAGGCTAGACACAGGCTAGACACAGGCTAGACACAGGCTAGACACAGGCTTGGCACAGGCTAGACACAGGCTAGACACAGGCTAGACACAGGCTAGACACAGGCTAGACACAGGCTAGACACAGGCTAGACACAGGCTAGACACAGGCTAGACACAGGCTAGACACAGGCTAGAAACAGGCTAGACACAGGCTAGACACAGGCTAGACACAGGCTAGACACAGGCTAGACACAGGCTAGACACAGGCTAGACACAGGCTAGACACAGGCTAGACACAGGCTAGACACAGAGTAGACACCGGCAAGACACCGTCAAGACACAGACTAGACACAGGCTAGGCAGAGGCTACACACTGGCTAGGCACAGGCTGGACAATGGCTATGAACAGGCTAGACAATGGCTATGAACAGGCTAGGCACTAGATAGGTACAGGCTAGGTACTGGCTAGGTACAGGCTAGGCACTGGCTAGGTACTGGCTAGGTACAGGCTAGACACAGGCTAGACACAGGCTAGACACAGGCTAGACACAGGCTAGACACAGGCTAGACACAGGCTAGACACAGGCTAGACACAGGCTAGACACCGGCAAGACACCGCCAAGACACAGACTAGACACAGGTTAGACAGAGGCTACACACTGGCAAGGCACATGCTAGACTCTGGCTATGCACAGGCTAGACAAAGGCTAGAAACTGGCTAGGCACAGGCTAGGCACTGGCTAGACACTGGCTAGGCATACGCTGTGCACATGCCAGTCTCAGTCTACAAACTGGCTAGGCACAGGCTAGACACAGGCTTGACACAGGCTGGGCACAGACTAGACACTGGCTAGGCACAGGCTAGACACTGGCTAGGCATAGGCTAGACAATGGCTATGAACAGGCTAGACAATGGCTATGAACAGGCTAGGCACTGGCTAGGTACAGGCTAGACACTGGCTGGGCACAGGCTCGACACTGGCTAGGCACAGGCTAGACACAGGCTAGACACAGGCTAGACACAGGCTAGACACAGGCTAGACACAGGCTAGACACAGGCTAGACACAGGCTTGACACAGGCTAGACACAGGCTAGACACAGGCTAGACACAGGCTAGACACAGGCTAGACACCGGCAAGACACCGTCAAGACACAGACTAGACACAGGCTAGACAGAGGCTACACACTGGCAAGGCACATGCTAGACTCTGGCTATGCACAGGCTAGACAAAGGCTAGAAACTGGCTAGGCACAGGCTAGGCACTGGCTAGACACTGGCTAGACACAGGCTAGACACAGGCTAGACACAGGCTAGACACAGGCTAGACACAGGCTAGACACAGGCTTGACACAGGCTGGGCACAGACTAGACACTGGCTAGGCACAGGCTAGACACTGGCTAGACACCGGCAAGACACCGTCAAGACACAGACTAGACACAGGCTAGACAGAGGCTACACACTGGCAAGGCACATGCTAGACTCTGGCTATGCACAGGCTAGACACAGGCTAGACACAGGCTAGACACTGGCTTGACACAGGCTGGGCACAGACTAGACACTGGCTGGGCACAGTCTCGACACTGGCTAGGCACAGGCTAGACACAAGCTAGACACAGGCTAGACACAGGATAGACACAGGCTAGTCAGAGGCTACACACTGGCTAGGCACATACTAGACTCCGGCTATGCACAGGCTAGACAAAGGCTAGAAACTGGCTAGGCACAGGCTAGGCACTGGCTAGAAACTGGCTAGGCACAGGCTATGCACATGCCAGTCACAAGCAAGGCACAGGCTAGACACAGGCTAGACACTGGCTAGGCACAGGCTAGACACTGGCTAGACACAGGCTAGACACTGGCTAGGCACAGGCTAGACACTTGCTTGGCACAGACTAGACACTGGCTAAGCACATGCTAGACACAGGCTAGAAACTGGCTAGGCACGGGCTAGGCACAGGCTAGACACTGGCTGGTCATAGGCTAGACACTGGCTAGACACAGGCTAGACACAGGCTAGACACAGGTTAGACACAGGCTAGACACAGGCTAGACACTGGCTAGGCACAGGCTAGACACAGGCTAGACACAGGCTAGACACAGGCTAGACACAAGCTAGACACAGGCTAGACACAGGCTAGACACAGGCTAGACACAGGCTAGACACAGGCTAGACACAGGCTAGACACAGGCTAGACACAGGCTAGACACAGGCTAGGCACAGGCTAGGCACAGGCTAGGCACTGGCTAGACACTGGCTAGGCATACGCTATGCACATGCCTGTCTTAGGCAATGTACATGCCAGTCTCAGGCAAGGCACAGGCTAGACACAAGCTAGACACTGGCTAGGCACAGGCTATGCACATGCCAGTCACAAGCAAGGCACAGGCTAGACACAGGCTAGACACTGGCTAGGCACAGGCTAGACACTGGCTAGACACAGGCTAGACACTGGCTAGGCACAGGCTAGACACTGGCTTGGCACAGACTAGACACTGGCTAAGCACATGCTAGACACAGGCTAGAAACTGGCTAGGCACGGGCTAGACACAGGCTAGACACTGGCTGGGCACAGGCTAGACACTGGCTAGACACCGGCTAGACACTGGCTGGGCACAGGCTAGACACTGGCTAGACACCGGCTAGACACAGGCTAGACACAGACTAGACACAGGCTAGACACAGGCTAGACACTGGCTAGGCACAGGCTAGACACTGGCTAGACACTGGCTAGACACAGGCTAGACACAGGCTAGACACAGGCTAGACACAGGCTAGTCACAGGCTAGACACAGGCTAGACACAGGCTAGTCACAGGCTAGTCACAGGCTAGACACAGGCTAGACACAGGCTAGACACAGGCTAGACACAGGCTAGACACAGGCTAGACACAGGCTAGACACAGGCTAGACACAGGCTAGACACAGGCTAGACACAGGCTAGACACAGGCTAGACACAGGCTAGACACTGGCTAGGCACAGGCTAGGCACAGGATAGGCACTGGCTAGACACTGGCTAGGCATACGCTATGCACATGCCTGTCTTAGGCAATGCACAGGCTAGACACAGGCTAGGCACAGGTTAGGCACAGGCTAGGCACTGGCTAGACACTGGCTAAGCACAGGCTAGACACAGGCTAGACACAGGCTAGACACAGGCTAGACACAGGCTAGACACATGCTAGACACAGGCTAGACACAGGCTAGACACAGGCTAGACACAGGCTAGACACAGGCTAGACACAGGCTAGACACAGGCTAGACACAGGCTAGACACAGGCTAGACACAGGCTAGACACAGGCTAGACACAGGCTAGACACAGGCTAGGCATAGGCTAGGCACAGGCTAGCCACAGGCTAGCCACAGGCTAGGCACAGGCTAGGCACAAGCTAGGCACTGGCTAGGCACAGGCCAGTCACAGGCTAGGCACAGGCTAGGCACAGGCTAGACACCGGCTAGACACCGGTTAGACACAGACTAGACACAGGCTAGACAGAGGCTATACACTGGCTAGGCACAGGCTAGACACAGGCTATGCACAGGCTAGACAAAGGCTATACACTGGCTAGGCACAGGCTAGGCACTGGCTAGACACATGCCTGTCTCAGGCAAGGCACAGGCTAGACACAAGCTAGACACTGGCTAGGCACAGGCTATGCACATGCCAGTCACAGGCAAGGCAAAGGCTAGACACAGGCTAGACACAGGCTAGACACAGGCTAGACACAGGCTAGACACAGGCTAGACACAGGCTAGACACAGGCTAGACACAGGCTAGACACAGGCTAGGCATAGGCTAGGCACAGGCTAGCCACAGGCTAGCCACAGGCTAGGCACAGGCTAGGCACAAGCTAGGCACTGGCTAGGCACAGGCCAGTCACAGGCTAGGCACAGGCTAGGCACAGGCTAGACACCGGCTAGACACCGGTTAGACACAGACTAGACACAGGCTAGACAGAGGCTAGACACTGGCTAGGCACAGGCTAGACACTGGCTTGGCACAGACTAGACACTGGCTAAGCACATGCTAGACACAGGCTAGAAACTGGCTAGGCACGGGCTAGACACAGGCTAGACACTGGCTGGGCACAGGCTAGACACTGGCTAGACACAGGCTAGACACAGGCTAGACACAGGTTAGACACAGGCTAGACACAGGCTAGACACTGGCTAGGCACAGGCTAGACACTGGCTAGACACTGGCTAGACACAGGCTAGACACAGGCTAGACACAGGCTAGACACAGGCTAGTCACAGGCTAGACACAGGCTAGACACAGGCTAGTCACAGGCTAGTCACAGGCTAGACACAGGCTAGACACAGGCTAGACACAGGCTAGACACAGGCTAGACACAGGCTAGACACAGGCTAGACACAGGCTAGACACAGGCTAGACACAGGCTAGACACAGGCTAGACACAGGCTAGACACTGGCTAGGCACAGGCTAGGCACAGGATAGGCACTGGCTAGACACTGGCTAGGCACACGCTATGCACATGCCTGTCTTAGGCAATGCACAGGCTAGACACAGGCTAGACACAGGCTAGGCACAGGTTAGGCACAGGCTAGGCACTGGCTAGACACTGGCTAAGCACAGGCTAGACACAGGCTAGACACAGGCTAGACACAGGCTAGACACAGGCTAGACACATGCTAGACACAGGCTAGACACAGGCTAGACACAGGCTAGACACAGGCTAGACAAAGGCTAGACACGGGCTAGACACAGGCTAGACACAGGCTAGACACAGGCTAGACACAGGCTAGACACAGGCTAGACACAGGCTAGACACAGGCTAGGCATAGGCTAGGCACAGGCTAGCCACAGGCTAGCCACAGGCTAGGCACAGGCTAGGCACAAGCTAGGCACTGGCTAGGCACAGGCCAGTCACAGGCTAGGCACAGGCTAGGCACAGGCTAGACACCGGCTAGACACCGGTTAGACACAGACTAGACACAGGCTAGACAGAGGCTATACACTGGCTAGGCACAGGCTAGACACAGGCTATGCACAGGCTAGACAAAGGCTATACACTGGCTAGGCACAGGCTAGGCACTGGCTAGACACATGCCTGTCTCAGGCAAGGCACAGGCTAGACACAAGCTAGACACTGGCTAGGCACAGGCTATGCACATGCCAGTCACAGGCAAGGCAAAGGCTAGACACAGGCTAGACACAGGCTAGGCACAGGCTAGGCACAGGCTAGGCACAGGGTAGGCACAGGCTAGGCACAGGCTAGACACTGGCTTGGCACAGACTAGACACTGGCTAAGCACATGCTAGACACAGGCTAGAAACTGGCTAGGCACAGGCTAGACACAAGCTAGACACAGACTAGACACAGGCTAGACACAGGCTTCACACAGGCTAGACACAGGCTAGACACAGGTTAGACACAGGTTAGACACAGGCTAGACACTGGCTAGGCACAGGCTATGCACATGCCAGTCACAGGCAAGGCACAGGCTAGACACAGGCTAGACACTGGCTAGGCACTGGCTAGACACTGGCTAGACACAGGCTAGACACTGGCTAGGCACAGGCTAGACACTGGCTTGGCACAGACTAGACACTGGCTAAGCACATGCTAGACACAGGCTAATAACTGGCTAGGCACAGGCTAGACACTGGCTAGACACAGGCTAGACACAGGCTAGACACAGGCTAGACACAGGCTAGACACAGGCTAGACACAGGCTAGACACAGGATAGACACAGGCTAGACACAGGCTAGACATGGGCTGAACAGGCTAGACACAGGCTAGACACAGGCTAGACACAGGCTAGACACAGGCTAGACACAGGCTAGACACAGGCTAGACACAGGCTAGACACAGGCTAGACACAGGCTAGACACAGGCTAGACACAGGCTAGACACAGGATAGACACATGCTAGACACAGGCTAGACACAAGCTAGACACAGGCTAGACACAGGCTAGACACAGGCTAGGCATAGGCTAGCCACAGGCTAGGCACAGGCTAGCCACAGGCTAGGCACAGGCTAGGCACAAGCTAGGCACAGGCTAGGCACCGGCCAGTCACAGGCTAGGCACAGGCTAGGCACAGGCTAGACACCGGCTAGACACCGGCTAGACACAGACTAGACACGGGCTAGACAGAGGCTATACACTGGCTAGGCACAGGCTAGACACAGGCTATGCACAGGCTAGACAAAGGCTATACACTGGCTAGGCACAGGCTAGGCACTGGCTAGACACATGCCTGTCTCAGGCAAGGCACAGGCTAGACACAAGCTAGACACTGGCTAGGCACAGGCTATGCACATGCCAGTCACAGGCAAGGCACAGGCTAGACACAGGCTAGACACAGGCTAGGCACAGGCTAGGCAAGGCACAGGCTAGGCACTGGCTAGACACTGGCTAGGCACACGCTATGCACATGCCAGTCTCAGGCAAGGCACAGGCTAGACACAGGCTAGACACTTGCTAGGCACAGGCTAGACACTGGCTAGACACAGGCTAGACACTGGCTAGGCACAGGCTAGACACTGGCTTGGAACAGACTAGACACTGGCTAAGCACATGCTAGACACAGGCTAGAAACTGGCTAGGCACAGGCTGACACAGGCTAGACACTGGCTGGGCACAGGCTAGACACTGGCTAGACACAGGCTAGACACAGGCTAGACACAGGTTAGACACAGGCTAGACACAGGCTAGACACTGGCTAGGCACAGGCTAGACACTGGCTAGACACAGGCTAGACACAGGCTAGACACAGGCTAGACACAGGCTAGACACAGGCTAGACACAAGCTAGGCACAGGCTAGGCACAGGCTAGGCACAGGCTAGGCACAGGCTAGGCACAGGCTAGGCACAGGCTAGACACCGGCTAGACACCGGCTAGACACAGACTAGACACAGGCTAGACAGAGGCTATACACTGGCTAGGCACAGGCTAGGCACTGGCTAGACACATGCCTGTCTCAGGCAAGGCACAGGCTAGACACAAGCTAGACACTGGCTAGGCTATGCACATGCCAGTCACAGGCAAGGCACAGGCTAGACACAGGCTAGACACAGGCTAGGCACAGGCTAGGCACAGGCTAGGCACAGGCTAGGCACAGGCTAGGCACTGGCCAGACACTGGCTAGGCACACGCTATGCACATGCCAGTCTCACGCAAGGCACAGGCTAGAAACAGGCTAGACACTGGCTAGGCACAGGCTATGCACATGCCAGTCACAGGCAAGGCACAGGCTAGACACAGGCTAGGCACAGGCTAGGCACAGGCTAGGCACAGGCTAGGCACAGGCTCACAGGCTAGGCACTGGCTAGACACTGGCTAGGCACACGCTATGCACATGCCAGTCTCAGGCAAGGCACAGGCTAGACACAGGCTAGACACTGGCTATGCACAGGCTATGCACATGCCAGTCACAGGCAAGGCACAGGCAAGGCACAGGCTAGACACAGGCTAGACACAGGCTAGGCACAGGCTGGGCACAGGCTAGGCACTGGCTAGACACTGGCTAGGCACACGCTATGCACATGCCAGTCTCTGGCAAGGCACAGGCTAGACACAGGCTAGACACTGGCTAACCACACGCTATGCACATGCCAGTCTCAGGCAAGGCACAGGCTAGACACAGGCTAGACACTGGCTAGGCACAGGCTATGCACATGCCAGTCACATGCCAGTCAAAGGCAAGGCACAGGCTAGACACAGGCTAGGCACAGTCTAGCCACAGGCTAGGCACTAGCTAGACACTGGCTAGGCACACGCTATGCACATGCCAGACTCTGGCAAGGCACAGGCTAGACACAGGCTAGACACTGGCTAACCACACGCTATGCACATGCCAGTCTCAGGCAAGGCACAGGCTAGACACAGGCTAGACACTGGCTAGGCACACGCTATGCAGATGCCAGTCTCAGGCAAGGCACAGGCTAGACACAGGCTAGACACTGGCTAGGAACAGGCTAGACACAGGCTAGACACTGGCTGGGCACAGGCTAGACACTGGCTAGGCACAGACTAGACTCAGGCTAGACACAGGCTAGACACAGGCTAGACACAGGCTAGACACAGGCTAGACACAGGCTAGACACAGGCTAGACACAGGATAGACACAGGCTAGACACAGGCTAGACACAAGCTAGACACAGGATAGACACAGGCTAGACACAGGCTTGACACAGGCTAGACACATGCTAGGCACAGGCTAGACAAAGGCTAGACACAGGCTAGACACAGGCTAGACACAGGCTAGACACAGGCTAGACGCAGGCTAGACACAGGCTAGACACAGGCTAGACACAGGCTAGACACTGGCTAGGCACAGGCTAGGCACTGGCTAGACACTGGCTAGGCATACGCTATGCACATGCCTGTCTCAGGCAATGCACATGCTAGACACAGGCTAGGCACAGGCTAGGCACAGGCTAGGCACAGGCTAGGCACAAGCTAGGTACAGGCTAGGCAGAGGCTAGGCACATGCTAGACACAGGCTAGACACAGGCTAGACACAGGCTGGACACAGGCTAGACACAGGCTAGACACAGGCTAGACAAAGGCTAGACACAGGCTAGACACAGGCTAGACACAGGCTGGACACATGCTAGTCACAGGCTAGACACAGGCTAGACACAGGCTAGACACAGGCTAGACACAGGCTAGACACAGGCTAGGCATAGGCTAGGCACAGGCTAGCCACAGGCTAGGCACAGGCTAGGCACGAGCTAGGCACAGGCTAGGCACAGGCCAGTCACAGGCTAGGCACAGGCTAGGCACAGGCTAGACACCGGCTAGACACCGGCTAGACACAGACTAGACACAGGCTAGACAGAGGCTATACACTGGCTAGGCACAGGCTAGGCACTGGCTAGACACATGCCTGTCTCAGGCAAGGCACAGGCTACACACAAGCTAGACACTGGCTAGGCACAGGCTATGCACATGCCAGTCACAGGCAAGGCACAGGCTAGACACAGGCTAGACACAGGCTAGGCACAGGCTAGACACAGGCTAGGCACAGGCTAGGCACAGGCTAGACACTGGCTAGGCACACGCTATGCATTTGCCAGTCTCACGCAAGGCACAGGCTAGAAACAGGCTAGACACTGGCTAGGCACAGGCTATGCACATGCCAGTCACAGGCAAGGCACAGGCTAGACACAGGCTAGGCACAGGCTAGGCACAGGCTAGGCACAGGCTAGGCACTGGCTAGACACTGGTTAGGCACACGCTATGCACATGCCAGTCTCTGGCAAGGCACAGGCTAGACACTGGCTAACCACACGCTATGCACATGCCAGTCTCAGGCAAGGCACAGGCTAGACACAGGCTAGACACTGGCTAGGCACAGGCTATGCACATGCCAGTCACATGCCAGTCGCAGGCAAGGCACAGTCTAGCCACAGGCTAGGCACTAGCTAGACACTGGCTAGGCACACGCTATGCACATGCCAGTCTCTGGCAAGGCACAGGCTAGACACAGGCTAGACACTGGCTTGGCACACGCTATGCACATGCCAGTCTCAGGCAAGGCACAGGCTAGACACAGGCTAGACACTGGCTAGGCACAGGCTATTCACATGCCAGTCACATGCCAGTCACAGGCAAGGCACAGGCTAGACACAGGCTAGACACTGGCTAGGCACAGGCTAGACACGGGCTAGACACAGGCTAGACACAGGCTAGACACAGGCTAGACACAGGCTAGACACAGGCTAGACACAGGCTAGACACAGGCTAGACACAGGCTTGGCACAGGCTAGACACAGGCTAGACACAGGCTAGACACAGGCTAGACACAGGCTAGACACAGGCTAGACACAGGCTAGACACAGGCTAGACACAGGCTAGACACAGGCTAGACACAGGCTAGACACAGGCTAGACACAGGCTAGACACAGGCTAGACACAGGCTAGACACAGGCTAGACACAGGCTAGACACAGGCTAGACACAGGCTAGACACAGGCTAGACACAGGCTAGACACAGGCTAGACAAAGGCTAGACACAGGCTAGACACAAGCTAGACACAGGTTAGACACAGGCTAGACAAAGGCTAGACACAGGCTAGACACAAGCTAGAGACAGGCTAGACACAGGCTGGACACAGGCTAGACACAGGATAGACACAGGCTAGACACAGGCTAGACACAGGCTAGACACAGGCTAGACACAGGCTAGACACAGGCTAGACTCGGGCTTGGCACAGACTAGACACTTGCTAAGCACAGGCTAGACACAGGCAAGAAACTGGCTAGGCACAGGCTAGACACAGGCTAGACACTGGCTGGGCACAGGCTCGACACTGGCTAGGCACAGGCTAGACACAGGCTAGACACAGGCTAGACACAGGCTAGACACAGGCTAGACACAGGCTGAACAGGCTAGACACAGGCTAGACACAGGCTAGACACAGGCTATACACAGGCTAGACACAGGCTAGACACAGGCTAGACACAGGCTAGACACAGGCTAGACACAGGCTAGACACAGGCTAGACAAAGGCTAGACACAGGCTAGACACAGGCTAGACACAGGCTAGACAGAGGCTAGAAACAGGCTAGACACAGGCTAGACACTGGCTTGGCACAGACTAGACACTGGCTAAGCACAGTCTACAAACTGGCTAGGCACAGGCTAGACACAGGCTTGACACAGGCTGGGCACAGACTAGACACTGGCTAGGCACAGGCTAGACACTGGCTTGGCACAGGCTGGACAATGGCTATGAACAGGCTAGACAATGGCTATGAACAGGCTAGGCACTGGCTAGGTACAGGCTAGGTACTGGCTAGGTACAGGCTAGGCACTGGCTAGGTAATGGCTAGGTACAGGCTAGACACAGGCTAGACACAGGCTAGACACAGGCTAGACACAGGCTAGACACAGGCTAGACACAGGCTAGACACAGGCTAGACACCGGCAAGACACCGTCAAGACATAGACTAGACACAGGCTAGACAGAGGCTACACACTGGCTAGGCACATGCTAGACTCTGGCTATGCACAGGCTAGACAAAGGCTAGAAACTGGCTAGGCACAGGCTAGGCACTGGCTAGACACTGGCTAGGCATACGCTGTGCACATGCCAGTCTCAGTCTACAAACTGGCTAGACACAGGCTAGACACAGGCTTGACACTGGCTGGGCACAGACTAGACACTGGCTAGGCACAGGCTAGACACTGGCTAGGCACAGGCTAGACAATGGCTATGAACAGGCTAGACAATGGCTATGAACAGGCTAGGCACTGGCTAGGTACAGGCTAGACACTGGCTGGGCACAGGCTCGACACTGGCTAGGCACAGGCTAGACACAGGCTAGACACAGGCTAGACACAGGCTAGACACAGGCTAGACACAGGCTAGACACAGGCTAGACACAGGCTAGACACAAGCTAGACACAGGCTAGACACAGGATAGACACAGGCTAGACACCGGCAAGACACCGTCAAGACACAGACTAGACACAGGCTAGACAGAGGCTACACACTGGCTAGGCACATACTAGACTCCGGCTATGCACAGGCTAGACAAAGGCTAGAAACTGGCTAGGCACAGGCTAGGCACTGGCTAGAAACTGGCTAGGCATACGCTGTGCACATGCAAGTCTCAGGCAAGGCACAGGCTAGACACAGGCTAGACACTGGCTAGGCACAGGCTATGCACATGCCAGTCACAGGCAAGGCACAGGCTAGACACAGGCTAGGCACAGGTTAGGCACAGGCTAGGCACTGGCTAGACACTGGCTAAGCACAGGCTAGACACAGGCTAGACACAGGCTAGACACAGGCTAGACACAGGCTAGACACAAGCTAGACACAGGCTAGACACAGGATAGACACAGGCTAGACACCGGCAAGACACCGTCAAGACACAGACTAGACACAGGCTAGACAGAGGCTACACACTGGCTAGGCACATACTAGACTCCGGCTATGCACAGGCTAGACAAAGGCTAGAAACTGGCTAGGCACAGGCTAGGCACTGGCTAGAAACTGGCTAGGCATACGCTGTGCACATGCAATTCTCAGGCAAGGCACAGGCTAGACACAGGCTAGACACTGGCTAGGCACAGGCTATGCACATGCCAGTCACAGGCAAGGCACAGGCTAGACACAGGCTAGGCACAGGTTAGGCACAGGCTAGGCACAGACTAGACACTGGCTAAGCACAGTCTACAAACTGGCTAGGCACAGGCTAGACACAGGCTTGACACAGGCTGGGCACAGACTAGACACTGGCTAGGCACAGGCTAGACACTGGCTTGGCACAGGCTGGACAATGGCTATGAACAGGCTAGACAATGGCTATGAACAGGCTAGGCACTGGCTAGGTACAGGCTAGGTACTGGCTAGGTACAGGCTAGGCACTGGCTAGGTAGTGGCTAGGTACAGGCTAGACACAGGCTAGACACAGGCTAGACACAGGCTAGACACAGGCTAGACACAGGCTAGACACAGGCTAGACACAGGCTAGACACAGGCTAGACACCGGCAAGACACCGTCAAGACATAGACTAGACACAGGCTAGACAGAGGCTACACACTGGCTAGGCACATGCTAGACTCTGGCTATGCACAGGCTAGACAAAGGCTAGAAACTGGCTAGGCACAGGCTAGGCACTGGCTAGACACTGGCTAGGCATACGCTGTGCACATGCCAGTCTCAGTCTACAAACTGGCTAGACACAGGCTAGACACAGGCTTGACACAGGCTGGGCACAGACTAGACACTGGCTAGGCACAGGCTAGACACTGGCTAGGCACAGGCTAGACAATGGCTATGAACAGGCTAGACAATGGCTATGAACAGGCTAGGCACTGGCTAGGTACAGGCTAGACACTGGCTGGGCACAGGCTCGACACTGGCTAGGCATAGGCTAGACACAGGCTAGACACAGGCTAGACACAGGCTAGACACAGGCTAGACACAGGCTAGACACAAGCTAGACACAGGCTAGACACAAGCTAGACACAGGCTAGACACAGGATAGACACAGGCTAGACACCGGCAAGACACCGTCAAGACACAGACTAGACACAGGCTAGACAGAGGCTACACACTGGCTAGGCACATACTAGACTCCGGCTATGCACAGGCTAGACAAAGGCTAGAAACTGGCTAGGCACAGGCTAGGCACTGGCTAGAAACTGGCTAGGCATACGCTGTGCACATGCAAGTCTCAGGCAAGGCACAGGCTAGACACTGGCTAGGCACAGGCTATGCACATGCCAGTCACAGGCAAGGCACAGGCTAGACACAGGCTAGGCACAGGTTAGGCACAGGCTAGGCACTGGCTAGACACTGGCTAAGCACAGGCTAGACACAGGCTAGACACAGGCTAGACACAGGCTAGACACAGGCTAGACACATGCTAGACACAGGCTAGACACAGGCTAGACACAGGCTAGACACAGGCTAGACAAAGGCTAGACACGGGCTAGACACAGGCTAGACACAGGCTAGACACAGGCTAGACACAGGCTAGACACAGGCTACACACAGGCTAGACACAGGCTAGGCATAGGCTAGACACAGGCTAGACACAGGCTAGACACAGGCTAGACACAGGCTAGACACAGGCTAGACACAGGCTAGACACAGGCTAGACACAGGCTAGACACAGGCTAGACACAGGCTAGACACAGGCTAGACACAGGCTAGACACAGGCTAGATACAGGCTAGACACAGGCTAGACACTGGCTAGGCACAGGCTAGGCACAGGCTAGGCACAGGCTAGGCACTGGCTAGACACTGGCTAGGCATACGCTATGCACATGCCTGTCTCAGGCAATGCACAGGCTAGACACAGGCTAGGCACAGGTTAGGCACAGGCTAGGTACTGGCTAGACACTGGCTAAGCACAGGCTAGACACAGGCTAGACACAGGCTAGACACAGGCTAGACACAGGCTAGACACATGCTAGACACAGGCTAGACACAGGCTAGACACAGGCTAGACACAGGCTAGACACAGGCTAGACACAGGCTAGACAAAGGCTAGACACGGGCTAGACACAGGCTAGACACAGGCTAGACACAGGCTAGACACAGGCTAGACACAGGCTAGACACAGGCTAGACACAGGCTAGACACAGGCTAGACACAGACTAGACACAGGCTAGGCATAGGCTAGGCACAGGCTAGCCACAGGCTAGGCACAGGCTAGGCACAAGCTAGACACCGGCTAGACACCGGCTAGACTCAGACTAGACACAGGCTAGACAGAGGCTATACACTGGCTAGGCACAGGCTAGACACAGGATATGCACAGGCTAGACAAAGGCTATACACTGGCTAGGCACAGGCTAGGCACAGGCTTCACACAGGCTAGACACAGGCTAGACACAGGTTAGACACAGGCTAGACACAGGCTAGACACTGGCTAGGCACAGGCTAGACACTGGCTAGGCACAGGCTAGACACTAGCTAGACACAGGCTAGACACAGGCTAGACACAGGCTAGACACAGGCTAGACACAGGCTAGACACAGGCTAGACACAGGCTAGACACAGGCTAGACACAGGCTAGACACAGGCTAGACACAGGCTAGGCACAGGCTAGACACAGGCTAGACACAGACTAGACACAGGCTAGACACAGGCTTCACACAAGCTAAACACAGGCTACACACAGGCTAGACACAGGCTAGACACAGGCTAGACACATGCTAGACACATGCTAGACACAGGCTAGACACAGGCTAGACACAGGCTAGACACAGGCTAGCCATATTCTAGGCACAGGCTAGCCACAGGCTAGGCACAGGCTAGGCACAAGCTAGGCACAGGCTAGGCACAGGCCAGTCACAGGCTAGGCACAGGCTAGGCACAGGCTAGACACCGGCTAGACACCGGCTAGGCACCGGCTAGACACAGACCAGACACAGGCTAGACAGAGGCTATACACTGGCTAGGCACAGGCTAGACACAGGATATGCACAGGCTAGACAAAGGCTATACACTGGCTAGGCACAGGCTAGGCACTGGCTAGACACATGCCTGTCTCAGGCAAGGCACAGGCTAGACACAAGCTAGACACTGGCTAGGCACAGGCTATGCACATGCCAGTCACAGGCAAGGCACAGGCTAGGCACAGGCTAGACACCGGCTAGACACCGGCTAGGCACCGGCTAGACACAGACCAGACACAGGCTAGACAGAGGCTATACACTGGCTAGGCACAGGCTAGACACAGGATATGCACAGGCTAGACAAAGGCTATACACTGGCTAGGCACAGGCTAGGCACTGGCTAGGCACTGGCTAGACACATGCCTGTCTCAGGCAAGGCACAGGCTAGACACAAGCTAGACACTGGCTAGGCACAGGCTATGCACATGCCAGTCACAGGCAAGGCACAGGCTAGACACAGGCTAGACACAGGCTAGACACAGGCTAGGCACAGGCTAGGCACTGGCTAGACACTGGCTAGGCATACGCTGTGCACATGCCAGTCTCAGGCAAGGCACAGGATAGACACAGGCTAGACACTTGCTAGGCACAGGCTATGCACATGCCAGTCACAGGCAAGGCACAGGCTAGACACAGGCTAGACACAGGCTAGGCACAGGCTAGGCACTGGCTAGACACTGGCTAGGCATACGCTGTGCACATGCCTGTCTCAGGCAATGCACAGGCTAGACACAGGCTAGGCACAGGTAAGGCACAGGCTAGGCACTGGCTAGACACTGGCTAAGCACAGGCTAGACACAGGCTAGAGACAAGCTAGACACAGGCTAGACACAGGCTAGACACAGGCTAGACACATGCTAGACACAGGCTAGACACAGGCTAGACACAGGCAAGACACAGGCTAGGCATAGGCTAGGCACAGGCTAGCCACAGGCTAGGCACAGGCTAGGCACAAGCTAGGCACAGGCTAGGCACAGGCCAGTCACAGGCTAGGCACAGGCTAGACACCGGCTAGACACCGGCTAGACACAGACTAGACACGGGCTAGACAGAGGCTATACACTGGCTAGGCACAGGCTAGACACAGGCTATGCACAGGCTAGACAAAGGCTATACACTGGCTAGGCACAGGCTAGGCACTGGCTAGACACATGCCTGTCTCAGGCAAGGCACAGGCTAGACACAAGCTAGACACTAGCTAGGCACAGGCTATGCACATGCCAGTCACAGGCAAGGCACAGGCTAGACACAGGCTAGGCACAGGCTAGGCACAGGCTAGGCACAGGCTAGGCACTGGCTAGGCACTGGCTAGACACTGGCTAGGCACTGGCTAGACACTGGCTAGGCACTGGCTAGACACTGGCTAGGCATACGCTGTGCACATGCCAGTCTCAGGCAAGGCACAGGCTAGACACAGGCTATGCACATGCCAGTCACAGGCAAGGCACAGGCTAGACACAGGCTAGACACTGGCTAGGCACAGGCTAGACACTGGCTAGACACAGGCTAGACACTGGCTAGGCACAGGCTAGACACTGGCTTGGCACAGACTAGACACTGGCTAAGCACATGCTAGACACAGGCTAGAAACTGGCTAGGCACAGGCTGACACAGGCTAGACACTGGCTGGGCACAGGCTAGACACTGGCTAGACACAGGCTAGACACAGGCTAGACACAGGTTAGACACAGGCTAGACACAGGCTAGACACTGGCTAGGCACAGGCTAGACACTGGCTAGACACAGGCTAGACACAGGCTAGACACGGGCTAGACACAGGCTAGACACAGGCTAGACACATGCTAGACACTGGCTAGGCACAGGCTAGGCACAGGCTAGGCACTGGCTAGACACTGGCTAGGCATACGCTATGCACATGCCTGTCTCAGGCAATGCACAGGCTAGACACAGGCTAGGCACAGGTTAGGCACAGGCTAGGCACTGGCTAGACACAGGCTAGGCACAGGCTAGACACAGGCTAGAGACAAGCTAGACACAGGCTAGACACAGGCTAGACACAGGCTAGACACATGCTAGACACAGGCTAGACACAGGCTAGACACAGGCTAGGCACAGGCTAGACACAGGCTAGACACAGACTAGACACAGGCTAGACACAGGCTTCACACAAGCTAAACACAGGCTACACACAGGCTAGACACAGGCTAGACACAGGCTAGACACATGCTAGACACATGCTAGACACAGGCTAGACACAGGCTAGACACAGGCTAGACACAGGCTTCACACAAGCTAAACACAGGCTACACACAGGCTAGACACAGGCTAGACACAGGCTAGACACATGCTAGACACATGCTAGACACAGGCTAGACACAGGCTAGACACAGGCTAGACACAGGCTAGACACAGGCTAGCCATATTCTAGGCACAGGCTAGCCACAGGCTAGGCACAGGCTAGGCACAAGCTAGGCACAGGCTAGGCACAGGCCATTCACAGGCTAGGCACAGGCTAGGCACAGGCTAGACACCGGCTAGACACCGGCTAGACACAGACTAGACAGGCTAGACAGAGGCTATACACTGGCTAGGCACAGGCTAGACACAGGCTATGCACAGGCTAGACAAAGGCTATACACTGTCTAGGCACAGGCTAGGCACTGGCTAAACACATGCCTGTCTCAGGCATGTGTACAGGCTAGACACAAGCTAGACACTGGCTAGGCACAGGCTATGCACATGCCAGTCACAGGCAAGGCACAGGCTAGACACAGGCTAGACACAGGCTAGGCACAGGCTAGGCACAGGCTAGGCACTGGCTAGACACTGGCTAGGAACACGCTATGCACATGCCAGTCTCACGCAAGGCACAGGCTAGACACAGGCTACACACTGGCTAGGCACAGGCTATGCACATGCCAGTCAAAGGCAAGGCACAGGCTAGACACAGGCTAGACACAGGCTAGGCACAGGCTAGGCACAGGCTAGGCACTGGCTAGGCGCAGGCTAGGCACAAGCTAGGCACAGGCTAGGCACAGGCCAGTCACAGGCTAGGCACAGGCTAGGCACAGGCTAGACACCGGCTAGATACCGGCTAGACACAGACTAGACACAGGCTAGACAGAGGCTATACACTGGCTAGGCACAGGCTAGACACAGGCTATGCACAGGCTAGACAAAGGCTATACACTGGCTAGGCACAGGCTAGGCACTGGCTAGACACATGCCTGTCTCAGGCAAGGCACAGGCTAGACACAAGCTAGACACTGGCTAGGCACAGGCTATGCACATGCCAGTCACAGGCAAGGCACAGGCTAGTCACAGGCTAGACACAGGCTAGGCACAGGCTAGGCACAGGCTAGTTACTGGCTAGACACTGGCTAGGCATACGCTGTGCACATGCCAGTCTCATGCAAGGCACAGGCTAGACACAGGCTAGACACTGGCTAGGCACAGGCTATGCACATGCCAGTCACAGGCAAGGCACAGGCTAGACACAGGCTAGACACTGGCTAGGCACAGGCTAGACACTGGCTAGACACAGGCTAGACACTGGCTAGGCACAGGCTAGACACTGGCTTGGCACAGACTAGATACTGGCTAAGCACATGCTAGACACAGGCTAGAAACTGGCTAGGCACAGGCTAGACACAGGCTAGACACACGCTGGGCACAGGCTAGACACTGGCTAGACACAGGCTAGACACAGGCTAGACACAGGTTAGACACAGGCTAGACACAGGCTAGACACTGGCTAGGCACAGGCTAGACACTGGCTAGACACAGGCTAGACACAGGCTAGACACAGGCTAGACACAGGCTAGACACAGGCTAGACACAGGCTAGACACGGGCTAGACACAGGCTAGACACAGGCTAGACACAGGCTAGACACTTGCTAGGCACAGGCTAGGCACAGGCTAGGCACTGGCTAGACACTGGCTAGGCATACGCTATGCACATGCCTGTCTCAGGCAATGCACAGGCTAGACACAGGCTAGGCACAGGTTAGGCACAGGCTAGGCACTGGCTAGACACTGGCTAAGCACAGGCTAGACACAGGCTAGAGACAAGCTAGACACAGGCTAGACACAGGCTAGATACAGGCTAGACACATGCTAGACACAGGCTAGACACAGGCTAGACACAGGCTAGACACAGGCTAGACACAGGCTAGACACAGGCTAGGCACAGGCTAGACACAGGCTAGACACAGGCTAGACACAGGCTAGACACAGGCTAGACACAGGCTAGACACGGGCTAGACACAGGCTAGACACAGGCTAGACAAAGGCTAGACACAGGCTAGACACAGGCTAGACACAGGCTAGACACAGGCTAGACACAGGCTAGACACAGGCTAGACACAGGCTAGACACAGGCTAGGCATAGGCTAGGCACAGGCTAGGCACAGGCTAGGCACAAGCTAGGCACAGGCTAGGCACATGCCAGTCACAGGCTAGGCACAGGCTAGGCACAGGCTAGGCACAGGCTAGACACCGGCTAGGCACCGGCTATACACAGACTAGACACAGGCTAGACAGAGGCTATACACTGGCTAGGCACAGGCTAGACACAGGCTATGCACAGGCTAGACAAAGGCTATACACTGGCTAGGCACAGGCTAGGCACTGGCTAGACACATGCCTGTCTCAGGCAAGGCACAGGCTAGACACAAGCTAGACACTGGCTAGGCACAGGCTAGACACTGGCTAGACACAGGCTAGACACTGGCTAGGCACAGGCTAGACACTGGCTTGGCACAGACTAGATACTGGCTAAGCACATGCTAGACACAGGCTAGAAACTGGCTAGGCACAGGCTAGACACACGCTGGGCACAGGCTAGACACTGGCTAGACACAGGCTAGACACAGGCTAGACACAGGTTAGACACAGGCTAGACACAGGCTAGACACTGGCTAGGCACAGGCTAGACACAGGCTAGACACACGCTGGGCACAGGCTAGACACTGGCTAGACACAGGCTAGACACAGGCTAGACACAGGTTAGACACAGGCTAGGCACTGGCTAGACACTGGCTAAGCACAGGCTAGACACAGGCTAGAGACAAGCTAGACACAGGCTAGACACAGGCTAGACACAGGCTAGACACAGGCTAGACACAGGCTAGACATAGGCTAGACACAGGCTAGACATAGGCTAGACACAGGCTAGACACAGGCTAGACACAGGCTAAACACGGGCTAGACACAGGCTAGACACAGGCTAGACACAGGCTAGACACTTGCTAGGCACAGGCTAGGCACAGGCTAGGCACTGGCTAGACACTGGCTAGGCATACGCTATGCACATGCCTGTCTCAGGCAATGCACAGGCTAGACACAGGCTAGGCACAGGTTAGGCACAGGCTAGGCACTGGCTAGACACTGGCTAAGCACAGGCTAGACACAGGCTAGAGACAAGCTAGACACAGGCTAGACACAGGCTAGACACAGGCTAGACACAGGCTAGACACAGGCTAGACACAGGCTAGACACAGGCTAGACACAGGCTAGGCATAGGCTAGGCACAGGCTAGCCACAGGCTAGGCAGAGGCTAGGCACAAGCTAGGCACAGGCTAGGCACATGCCAGTCACAGGCTAGGCACAGGCTAGGCACAGGCTAGGCACAGGCTAGACACACGCTGGGCACAGGCTAGACACAGGCTAGACACTGGCTAGGCACAGGCTAGACACTGGCTAGACACAGGCTAGACACAGGCTAGACACAGGCTAGACACAGGCTAGACACAGGCTAGACACAGGCTAGACACAGGCTAGACACAGGCTAGACACAGGCTAGACACAGGCTAGGCACTGGCTAGACACTGGCTAGGCATACGCTATGCACATGCCTGTCTCAGGCAATGCACAGGCTAGACACAGGCTAGGCACAGGTTAGGCACAGGCTAGGCACTGGCTAGACACTGGCTTGGCACAGACTAGATACTGGCTAAGCACATGCTAGACACAGGCTAGAAACTGGCTAGGCACAGGCTAGACACAGGCTAGACACACGCTGGGCACAGGCTAGACACAGGCTAGACACTGGCTAGGCACAGGCTAGACACTGGCTAGACACAGGCTAGACACTGGCTAGACACAGGCTAGACACAGGCTAGACACAGGCTAGACACAGGCTAGACACAGGCTAGACACTTGCTAAGCACAGGCTAGGCACAGGCTAGGCACTGGCTAGACACTGGCTAGGCATACGCTATGCACATGCCTGTCTCAGGCAATACACAGGCTAGACACAGGCTAGGCACAGGTTAGGCACAGGCTAGACACTGGCTAGACACTGGCTAAGCACAGGCTAGACACAGGCTAGAGACAAGCTAGACACAGGCTAGACACAGGCTAGACACAGGCTAGACACATGCTAGACACAGGCTAGACACAGGCTAGACACAGGCTAGACACAGGCTAGACACAGGCTAGACACAGGCTAGGCACAGGCTAGACACAGGCTAGACACAGGCTAGACACAAGCTAGACACAGGCTAGACACAGGCTTCACACAAGCTAAACACAGGCTAGACACAGGCTAGACACAGGCTAGACACAGGCTAGACACATGCTAGACACAGGCTAGACACAGGCTAGACACAGGCTAGACACAGGCTAGACAAAGGCTAGACACGGGCTAGACACAGGCTAGACACAGGCTAGACACAGGCTAGACACAGGCTAGACACAGGCTAGACACAGGCTAGACACAGGCTAGACACAGGCTAGACACAGGCTAGACACAGGCTAGACACAGGCTAGACACAGGCTAGACACTGGCTAGGCACAGGCTAGGCACAGGCTAGGCACAGGCTAGACACCGGCTAGGCACCGGCTAGACACAGACTAGACACAGGCTAGACAGAGGCTATACACTGGCTAGGCACAGGCTAGACACAGGCTATGCACAGGCTAGACAAAGGCTATACACTGGCTAGGCACAGGCTAGGCACTGGCTAGACACATGCCTGTCTCAGGCAAGGCACAGGCTAGACACAAGCTAGACACTGGCTAGGCACAGGCTATGCACATGCCAGTCACAGGCAAGGCACAGGCTAGACACAGGCTAGACACAGGTTAGACACAGGCTACACACAGGCTAGACACTGGCTAGACACAGGCTAGACACAGGCTAGACACAGGCTAGACACAGGCTAGACACAAGCTAGACACAGGCTAGACACAGGCTAGTCACAGGCTAGACACAGGCTAGACACAGGCTAGACACAGGCTAGACACAGGCTAGACACAGGCTAGACACAGGCTAGACACAGGCTAGACACAGGCTAGACACAGGCTAGACACAGGCTAGACACAGGCTAGACACAGGCTAGACACAGGCTAGACACAGGCTAGACACAGGCTAGACACAGGCTAGACACTGGCTAGGCACAGGCTAGGCACAGGCTAAGCACTGGCTATGCACATGCCTGTCTCAGGCAATGCACAGGCTAGACACAGGCTAGGCACAGGTTAGGCACAGGCTAGGCACTGGCTAGACACTGGCTAAGCACAGGCTAGACACAGGCTAGAGACAAGCTAGACACAGGCTAGACACAGGCTAGACACAGGCTAGACACATGCTAGACACAGGCTAGACACAGGCTAGACACAGGCTAGACACAGGCTAGACACAGGCTAGACACAGGCTAGACACAGGCTAGGCACACAGGCTAGACACAGGCTAGACACAGGCTAGACACAGGCTTCACACAAGCTAAACACAGGCTAGACACAGGCTAGACACAGGCTAGACACAGGCTAGACACATGCTAGACACAGGCTAGACACAGGCTAGACACAGGCTAGACACAGGCTAGACAAAGGCTAGACACGGGCTAGACACAGGCTAGACACAGGCTAGACACAGGCTAGACACAGGCTAGACACAGGCTAGACACAGGCTAGACACAGGCTAGACACAGGCTAGACACAGGCAAGGCATAGGCTAGGCACAGGCTAGCCACAGGCTAGCCACAGGCTAGGCACAAGCTAGGCACAGGCTAGGCACATGCCAGTCACAGGCTAGGAACAGGCTAGGCACAGGCTAGGCACAGGCTAGACACCGGCTAGGCACCGGCTAGACACAGACTAGACACAGGCTAGACAGAGGCTATACACTGGCTAGGCACAGGCTAGACACAGGCTATGCACAGGCTAGACAAAGGCTATACACTGGCTAGGCACAGGCTAGGCACTGGCTAGACACATGCCTGTCTCAGGCAAGGCACAGGCTAGACACAAGCTAGACACTGGCTAGGCACAGGCTAGACACTGGCTAGACACAGGCTAGACACTGGCTAGGCACAGGCTAGACACTGGCTTGGCACAGACTAGATACTGGCTAAGCACATGCTAGACACAGGCTAGAAACTGGCTAGGCACAGGCTAGACACAGGCTAGACACACGCTGGGCACAGGCTAGACACTGGCTAGACACAGGCTAGACACAGGCTAGACACAGGTTAGACACAGGCTAGACAGAGGCTAGACACTGGCTAGGCACAGGCTAGACACAGGCTAGACACACGCTGGGCACAGGCTAGACACTGGCTAGACAGAGGCTAGACACAGGCTAGACACAGGTTAGACACAGGCTAGACACAGGCTAGACACTGGCTAGGCACAGGCTAGACACTGGCTAGACACAGGCTAGACACAGGCTAGACACAGGCTAGACACAGGCTAGACACAGGCTAGACACAGGCTAAACACAGGCTAGACACAGGCTAGACACGGGCTAGACACAGGCTAGACACAGGCTAGACACAGGCTAGACACTTGCTAGGCACAGGCTAGGCACAGGCTAGGCACTGGCTAGACACTGGCTAGGCATACGCTGTGCAACTGCCTGTCTCAGGCAATGCACAGGCTAGGCACAGGTTAGGCACAGGCTAGGCACTGGCTAGACATTGGCTAAGCACAGGCTAGACACAGGCTAGAGACAAGCTAGACACAGGCTAGACACAGGCTAGACACAGGCTAGACACATGCTAGACACAGGCTAGACACAGGCTAGACACAGGCTAGACACAGGCTAGACACAGGCTAGACACAGGCTAGGCACAGGCAAGACACAGGCTAGACACAGGCTAGACACAAGCTAGACACAGGCTAGACACAGGCTAGACACAGGCTTCACACAAGCTAAACACAGGCTAGACACAGGCTAGACACAGGCTAGACACAGGCTAGACACATGCTAGACACAGGCTAGACACAGGCTAGACACAGGCTAGACACAGGCTAGACAAAGGCTAGACACGGGCTAGACACAGGCTAGACACAGGCTAGACACAGGCTAGACACAGGCTAGACACAGGCTAGACACAGGCTAGACACAGGCTAGGCATAGGCTAGGCACAGGCTAGCCACAGGCTAGGCACAGGCTAGGCACAAGCTAGGCACAGGCTAGGCACTTGCTAGGCACAGGCTAGGCACAGGCTAGGCACTGGCTAGACACTGGCTAGGCACACGCTATGCACATGCCTGTCTCAGGCAATGCACAGGCTAGACACAGGCTAGGCACAGGTTAGGCACAGGCTAGGCACTGGCTAGACACTGGCTAAGCACAGGCTAGACACAGGCTAGAGACAAGCTAGACACAGGCTAGACACAGGCTAGACACAGGCTAGACACATGCTAGACACAGGCTAGACACAGGCTAGACACAGGCTAGACACAGGCTAGACACAGGCTAGACACAGGCTAGACACAGGCTAGGCACAGGCTAGACACAGGCTAGACACAGGCTAGACACAGGCTAGACACAGGCTAGACACAGGCTTCACACAAGCTAAACACAGGCTAGACACAGGCTAGACACAGGCTAGACACAGGCTAGACACATGCTAGACACAGGCTAGACACAGGCTAGACACAGGCTAGACAAAGGCTAGACACGGGCTAGACACAGGCTAGACACAGGCTAGACACAGGCTAGACACAGGCTAGACACAGGCTAGACACAGGCTAGACACAGGCTAGGCATAGGCTAGGCACAGGCTAGCCACAGGCTAGGCACAGGCTAGGCACAAGCTAGGCACAGGCTAGGCACATGCCAGTCACAGGCTAGGCACAGGCTAGGCACAGGCTAGGCACAGGCTAGACACCGGCTAGGCACCGGCTAGACACAGACTAGACACAGGCTAGACAGACGCTATACACTGGCTAGGCACAGGCTAGACACAGGCTATGCACAGGCTAGACAAAGTCTATACACTGGCTAGGCACAGGCTAGGCACTGGCTAGACACATGCCTGTCTCAGGCAAGGCACAGGCTAGACACAAGCTAGACACTGGCTAGGCACAGGCTATGCACATGCCAGTCACAGGCAAGGCACAGGCTAGACACAGGCTAGACACAGGTTAGACACAGGCTAGACACAGGCTAGACACTGGCTAGGCACGGGCTAGACACTGGCTAGACACAGGCTAGACACAGGCTAGACACAGGCTAGACACAGGCTAGACACAAGCTAGACACAGGCTAGACACAGGCTAGTCACAGGCTAGACACAGGCTAGACACAGGCTAGACACAGGCTAAGCACTGGCTAGACACTGGCTAGGCATACGCTATGCACATGCCTGTCTCAGGCAATGCACAGGCTAGACACAGGCTAGGCACAGGCTAGGCACAGGCTAGGCACTGGCTAGACACTGGCTAGGCACACGCTATGCACATGCCAGTCTCAGGCAACGCACAGGCTAGACACATGCCAGTCACAGGCAAGGCACAGGCTAGACACAGGCTAGACACAGGCTATACACTGGCTAGGCACAGGCTAGGCACTGGCTTGACACATGCCTGTCTCAGGCAAGGAACAGGCTAGACACAAGCTAGACACTGGCTAGGCACAGGGTATGCACATGCCAGTCACAGGCAAGGCAAAGGCTAGACACAGGCTAGACACAGGCTAGGCACAGGCTAGGCACAGGCTAGGCACTGGATAGACACTGGCTAGGCATACGCTGTGCACATGCCAGTCTCATGCAAGGCACAGGCTAGACACAGGCTAGACACTGGCTAGGTACAGGCTATGCACATGCCAGTCACAGGCAAGGCACAGGCTAGACACAGGCTAGACACTGGCTAGGCACAGGCTAGACACTGGCTAGACACAGGCTAGACACTGGCTAGGCACAGGCTAGATACTGGCTTGGCACAGACTAGATACTGGCTAAGCACATGCTAGACACAGGCTAGAAACTGGCTAGGCACAGGCTATGCACATGCCAGTCACAGGCAAGGCACAGGCTAGACACAGGCTAGACACAGGCTAGGCACAGGCTAGGCACAGGCTAGGCACTGTCTAGACACTGGCTAGGCATACGCTGTTCACATGCCAGTCTCAGGCAAGGCACAGGCTAGACACTGGCTAGGCACAGGCTATGCACATGCCAGTCACAGGCAAGGCACAGGCTAGACACAGGCTAGACACAGGCTAGACACTGGCTAGGCACAGGCTAGATACTGGCTTGGCACAGACTAGATACTGGCTAAGCACATGCTAGACACAGGCTAGAAACTGGCTAGGCACAGGCTATGCACATGCCAGTCACAGGCAAGGCACAGGCTAGACACAGGCTAGACACAGGCTAGACACAGGCTAGTCACAGGCTAGACACAGGCTAGACACAGGCTAGACACAGGCTAGACACAGGCTAGACACAGGCTAGACACAGGCTAGACACAGGCTAGACACAGGCTAGACACAGGCTAGGCACAGGCTAGACACTGGCTAGACACAGGCTAGGCACACGCTAGGCACAGGCCAGGCACAGGCTAGGCACAGGCTAGACACTGGCTAAGCACACGCTATGCACATGCCAGTCTCAGGCAAGGCACAGGCTAGACACAGGCTAGGCACAGGTTAGGCACAGGCTAGGCACTGGCTAGACACTGGCTAAGCACAGGCTAGACACAGGCTAGAGACAAGCTAGACACAGGCTAGACACAGGCTAGACACAGGCTAGACACATGCTAGACACAAGCTAGACACAGGCTAGACACAGGCTAGACACAGGCTAGACACAGGCTAGACACAGGCTAGACACAGGCTAGACACAGGCTTCACACAAGCTAAACACAGGGTAGACACAGGCTAGACACAGGCTAGACACAGGCTAGACACAGGCTAGACACATGCTCGACACAGGCTAGACACAGGCTAGACACAGGCTAGACACAGGCTAGACAAAGGCTAGACACGGGCTAGACACAGGCTAGACACGGGCTAGACACAGGCTAGACACAGGCTAGACACAGGCTAGACACAGGCTAGACACAGGCTAGACACAGGCTAGGCATAGGCTAGGCACAGGCTAGCCACAGGCTAGGCACAGGCTAGGCACAAGCTAGGCACAGGCTAGGCACAGGCCAGTCACAGGCTAGGCACAGGCTAGGCACAGGCTAGACACCGGCTAGACACCGGCTAGACACAGGCTAGACAGAGGCTATTCACTGGCTAGGCACATGCTAGACACAGGCTATTCACAGGCTAGACAAAGGCTATACACTGGCTAGGCACAGGCTAGGCACTGGCTAGACACATGCCTGTCTCAGGCAAGGCACAGGCTAGACACAAGCTAGACACTGGCTAGGCACAGGCTATGCACATGCCAGTCACAGGCAAGGCACAGGCTAGACACAGGCTAGAAACAGGCTAGGCACAGGCTAGACACTGGCTAGGCACACGCTATGTACATGCCAGTCTCACGCAAGGCACAGGCTAGACACTGGCTAGGCACAGGCTATGCACATGCCAGTCACAGGCAAGGCACAGGCTAGGCACAGGCTAGACACAGGCTAGGCACAGGCTAGGCACAGGCTAGGCACTGGCTAGACACTGGCTAGGCACACGCTATGCACATGCCAGTCTCAGGCAACGCACAGGCTAGACACATGCCAGTCACAGGCAAGGCACAGGCCAGACACAGGCTAGACACAGGCTAGGCACAGGCTAGGCACAGGCTAGGCACTGGCTAGACACTGGCTAAGCACACGCTATGCACATGCCAGTCTCTGGCAAGGCTCAGGCTAGACACATTCTAGACACTGGCTAGGCACACGCTATGCACATGCCAGTCTCAGGCAAGGCACAGGCTAGACACCGGCTAGACACAGGCTAGACACAGGCAAGACACAGGCTAGACACCGGCAAGACACCGTCAAGACACAGACTAGACACAGGCTACACACTGGCTAGGCACATGCTAGACTCTGGCTATGAACAGGCTAGACAATGGCTATGAAAAGACTAGGTACTGGCTAGGTACAGGCTAGGTACTGGCTAGGTACAGGCTAGGCACTGGCTAGGTACAGGCTAGGCAAAGGCTAGGCACATACTTGACACAGGCTAGACAAAGGCTAGGCACAGACTAGACACTGGCTAGGCACAGGCTAGACACTGGCTAGGCACAGGCTAGACACTGGCTAGGCACAGGCTAGACAATGGCTATGAAAAGGCTAGACAATGGCTATGAAAAGGCTAGGTACTGGCTAGGTACAGGCTAGGTACTGGCTAGGTACAGGCTAGGTACTGGCTAGACACAGGCTAGACACAGGCTAGACACAGGCTAGACACAGGCTAGACACAGGCTAGACACAGGCTAGACACAGGCTAGACACAGGCTAGACACAGGCTAGACACAGGCTAGACACAGGCTAGACACAGGCTAGACACAGGCTAGACACCGGCAAGACACCGTCAAGACACAGACTAGACACTGGCTAGGCACAGGCTAGACACTGGCTTGGCACAGACTAGACACTGGCTAGGCACAGGCTAGACACAGGCTAGAAACTGGCTAGGCACAGGTTAGACACAGGCTAGACACTGGCTGGGCACAGGCTAGACACTGGCTAGGCACAGGCTAGACACAGGCTAGACACAGGCTAAACACAGGCTAGACACAGGCTAGACACAGGCTAGACACAGGCTAGACACAGGCTAGAAACAGGCTAGACACTGGCTGGGCACAGGCTAGACACTGGCTAGGCACAGGCTAGACACAGGCTAGACACAGGCTAGACACAGGCTAGACACAGGCTAGACACAGGCTTGACACAGGCTAGACACAGGCTAGACACAGGCTAGACACGGGCTAGACAAAGGCTAGACACAGGCTAGACACAGGCTAGACACAGGCTAGACACAGGCTAGACACAGGCTAGACACAGGCTAGACACAGGCTAGACACAGGCTAGACACAGGGTAGACACAGGCTAGACACAGGCTAGAGACTGGTTAGGCACAGGCTAGAGACTGGTTAGGCACAGGCTAGGCACTGGCTAGACACTGGCTAGGCATACGCTATGCACATGCCTGTCTCAGGCAATGCACAGGCTAGATACAGGCTAGGCACAGGCTAGGCACTGGCTAGACACTGGCTAGGCTCAGGCTAGACACAAGCTAGACACAGGCTAGACACAGTCTAGACACAGGCTAGACACAGGCTAGACACAGGCTAGACACATGCTAGACACAGGCTAGACACAGGCTAGACACAGGCTAGACACAGGCTAGACACAGGCTAGACACAGGCTAGGCACAGGCTAGGCACAGGCTAGACACAGGCTAGACACAGGCTAGACACAGGCTAGACACAGGCTAGACACAGGCTAGACACAGGCTAGACACAGGCTAGACACAGGCTAGACACAGGCTAGACACAGGCTAGACACCGGCTAAGCACAGGCTAGACACAGGCTAGAAACTGGCTAGGCACAGGCTAGACACAGGCTAGACACAGGCTAGACACTGGCTGGGCACAGGCTCGACACTGGCTAGGCACAGGCTAGAAACAGGCTAGAGACAGGCTAGACACAGGCTAGACACAGGCTAGACACAGGCTAGACGCAGGCTAGACACAGGCTAGGCACAGGCTAGACACAGGCTAGACACAGGCTAGACACAGGCTAGACACAGGCTAGACAAAGGCTAGACAAAGGCTAGACACAGGCTAGACACTAGCTAGACACAGGCTAGACACAAGCTGGACACAGGCTAGACACAGGGTAGACACAGGCTAGACACAGGCTAGACACAGGCTAGACACAGGCTAGACAAAGGCTAGACACAGGCTAGACACAAGCTAGACACAGGCTAGACACAGGCTAGAAACAGGCTAGACACAGGCTAGACACAGGCTAGACACAGGCTAGACACAGGCTAGACACAGGCTAGGCACAGGCTAGACACAGGCTAGACACAGGCTAGACACAGGCTAGACACAGGCTAGACACATGCTAGACACAGGCTAGACACGGGATTGGCACAGACTAGACACTGGCTAAGCACAGGCTAGACACAGGCTAGAAACTGGCTAGGCACAGGCTACGCACAGGCTAGACACAGGCTAGACACTGGCTGGGCACAGGCTCGACACTGGCTAGGCACAGGCTAGACACAGGCTAGACACAGGCTAGACACAAGCTAGACACTAGCTAGATACAGGCTAGACACAAGCTGGACACAGGCTAGACACAGGGTAGACACAGGCTAGACACAGGCTAGACACAGGCTAGACACAGGCTAGACAAAGGCTAGACACAGGCTAGACACAAGCTAGACACAGGCTAGACACAGGCTAGAAACAGGCTAGACACAGGCTAGACACAGGCTAGACACAGGCTAGACACAGGCTAGGCACAGGCTAGACACAGGCTAGACACAGGCTAGACACAGGCTAGACACAGGCTAGACACAGGCTAGACACAGGCTAGACACATGCTAGACACAGGCTAGACACGGGATTGGCACAGACTAGACACTGGCTAAGCACAGGCTAGACACAGGCTAGAAACTGGCTAGGCACAGGCTAGGCACAGGCTAGACACAGGCTAGACACAGGCTAGACAAAGGCTAGACAAAGGCTAGACACAGGCTAGACACTAGCTAGACACAGGCTAGACACAAGCTGGACACAGGCTAGACACAGGGTAGACACAGGCTAGACACAGGCTAGACACAGGCTAGACACAGGCTAGACAAAGGCTAGACACAGGCTAGACACAAGCTAGGCACAGGCTAGAAACAGGCTAGAGACAGGCTAGACACAGGCTAGACACAGGCTAGACACAGGCTAGACGCAGGCTAGACACAGGCTAGGCACAGGCTAGACACAGGCTAGACACAGGCTAGACACAGGCTAGACAAAGGCTAGACAAAGGCTAGACACAGGCTAGACACTAGCTAGACACAGGCTAGACACAAGCTGGACACAGGCTAGACACAGGGTAGACACAGGCTAGACACAGGCTAGACACAGGCTAGACACAGGCTAGACAAAGGCTAGACACAGGCTAGACACAAGCTAGACACAGGCTAGACACAGGCTAGAAACAGGCTAGACACAGGCTAGACACAGGCTAGACACAGGCTAGACACAGGCTAGACACAGGCTAGGCACAGGCTAGACACAGGCTAGACACAGGCTAGACACAGGCTAGACACAGGCTAGACACATGCTAGACACAGGCTAGACACGGGATTGGCACAGACTAGACACTGGCTAAGCACAGGCTAGACACAGGCTAGAAACTGGCTAGGCACAGGCTACGCACAGGCTAGACACAGGCTAGACACTGGCTGGGCACAGGCTCGACACTGGCTAGGCACAGGCTAGACACAGGCTAGACACAGGCTAGACACAAGCTAGACACTAGCTAGATACAGGCTAGACGCAAGCTGGACACAGGCTAGACACAGGGTAGACACAGGCTAGACACAGGCTAGACACAAGCTAGACACAGGCTAGACACAGGCTAGAAACAGGCTGGACACAGGCTAGACACAGGCTAGACACAGGCTAGACACAGGCTAGGCACAGGCTAGACACAGGCTAGACACAGGCTAGACACAGGCTAGACACAGGCTAGACACAGGCTAGACACAGGCTAGACACATGCTAGACACAGGCTAGACACGGGATTGGCACAGACTAGACACTGGCTAAGCACAGGCTAGACACAGGCTAGAAACTGGCTAGGCACAGGCTAGGCACAGGCTAGACACAGGCTAGACACAGGCTAGACAAAGGCTAGACAAAGGCTAGACACAGGCTAGACACTAGCTAGACACAGGCTAGACACAAGCTGGACACAGGCTAGACACAGGGTAGACACAGGCTAGACACAGGCTAGACACAGGCTAGACACAGGCTAGACACAGGCTAGAGAAAGGGTAGACACAGGCTAGACACAAGCTAGACACAGGATAGACACAGGCTAGAAACAGGTTCGACACAGGCTAGACACAGGCTAGACACAGGCTAGACACAGGCTAGACACAGGCTAGACACAGGCTAGGCACAGGCTAGACACAGGCTAGACACAGGCTAGACACAGGCTAGACACAGGCTAGACACAGGCTAGACACAGGCTAGACACATGCTAGACACAGGCTAGACACGCGCTTGGCACAGACTTGACACTGGCTAAGCACAGGCTAGACACACGCCAGAAACTGGCTAGGCACAGGCTAGGCACAGGCTAGACACAGGCTAGACACTGGCTGGGCACAGGGTCGACACTGGCTAGGCACAGGCTAGACACAGGCTAGACACAGGCTAGACACAGGCTAGACACAGGCTAGACACAGGCTAGACACAGGCTAGACACAGGCTAGACACAGGCTAGACACAGGCTAGACACAGGCTAGACACAGGCTAGACACAGGCTAGACACAGGCTAGACACAGGCTATACACAGGCTAGACACAGGCTAGACACAGGCTAGACACAGGCTAGACACAGGTTAGACACAGGTTAGACACAGGCTAGACACAGGCTAGACAAAGGCTAGACACAGGCTAGACACAGGCTAGACACAGGCTAGAAAAGCTAGACACAGGCTAGACACTGGCTTGGCACAGACTAGACACTGGCTGAGCACAGTCTACAAATGTGGATAGGCACAGGCTAGACACAGGCTAGGCACTGGCTAGACAATGGCTATGAACAGGCTAGACAATGGCTATGAAAAGGTTAGGTACTGGCTAGGTACAGGCTAGGTACTGGCTAGGTACAGGCTAGGCACTGGCTAGGTACAGGCTAGGCACATACTTGACACAGGCTAGACAAAGGCTAGGCACAGACTAGACACTGGCTAGGCACAGGCTAGACACAGGCTAGACACAGGCTAGACACAGGCTAGACACCGGCTAGACACAGGCTAGACACAGGCTAGACACCGGCAAGACACCGTCAAGACACAGACTAGACACAGGCTAGACACCGGCAAGACACCGTCAAGACACAGACTAGACACAGGCTAGACAGAGGCTACACACTGGCTAGGCACATGCTTGACTCTGGCTATGCACAGTCTAGACAAAGGCTAGAAACTGGCTAGGCACAGGCTAGGCACTGGCTAGACACTGGCTAGGCATACGCTGTGCACATGCCAGTCTCAGGCAATGAACAGGCTAGACACAGGCTAGACACAGGCTAGACACTGGCTAGGCACAGGCTATGCACATGCCAGTCACAGGCAAGGCACAGGCTAGACACAGGCTAGACACTGGCTAGGCACAGGCTAGACACTGGCTTGGCACAGACTAGACACTGGCTAAGCACAGGCTAGACACAGGCTAGAAACTGGCTAGGCACAGGCTAGACACAGGCTAGACACTGGCTGGGCACAGGCTAGACACTGGCTAGGCACAGGCTAGACACAGGCTGGACACAGGCTAGACACAGGCTAGACACAGGCTAGACCCTGGGTGGGCACAGGCTAGACACTGGCTAGGCACAGGCTAGACACTGGCTAGACACAGGCTAGACACAGGCTAGACACAGGCTAGACACAGGCTAGACACAAGCTAGACACAGGCTAGACACAGGCTAGACACAGGCTAGACACAGGCTAGACACAGGCTAGACACAGGCTAGACACAGGCTAGACAAAGGCTAGACACAGGCTAGACACAGGCTGGACACAGGCTAGACACAGGCTAGACACAGGCTAGACGCAGGCTAGAGACTGGTTAGGCACAGGCTAGGCACTGGCTAGACACTGGCTAGGCATACGCTAGACACAAGCTAGACACAGGCTAGACACAGGCTAGACACAGGCTAGACACAGGCTAGACACAGGCTAGACACAGGCTAGACACAGGCTAGGCACAGGCTAGACACAGGCTAGACACAAGCTAAACACAGGCTACACACAGGCTAGACACAGGCTAGACACAGGCTAGACACATGCTAGATACAGGCTAGACACAGGCTAGACACAGGCTAGACACAGGCTAGACAAAGGCTAGAGACGGGCTAGACACAGGCTAGACACAGGCTAGACACAGGCTGGACACAGGCTAGACACAGGCTAGACACAGGCTAGACACATGCTAGACACAGGCTAGACACAGGCTAGACACAGGCTAGACACAGGCTAGGCATAGGCTAGGCACAGGCTAGGCACAGGCTAGGCACAGGCTAGGCACAGGCTAGGCACAGGCTAGGCACAGGCTAGGCACAGGCTAGGCACAGGCTAGGCACAGGCTAGGCACAAGCTAGGCACAGGCTAGGCACAGGCCAGTCACAGGCTAGGCACAGGCCAGTCACAGGCTAGGCACAGGCTAGGCACAGGCTAGACACCGGCTAGACACCGGCTAGACACAGACAAGACACAGGCTAGACAGAGGCTATACAATGGCTAGGCACAGGCTAGACACAGGCTATGCACAGGCTAGACAAAGGCTATACACTGGCTAGGCACAGGCTAGGCACTGGCTAGACACTGGCTAGGCACACGCCATGCACATGCCTGTCTCAGGCAAGGCACAGGCTAGACACAGGCTAGACACTGGCTAGGCACAGGCTATGCACATGCCAGTCACAGGCAAGGAACAAGCTAGGCACAGGCTAGGCACAGGCTAGGCACAGGCTAGGCACTGGCTAGACACAGGCTAGGCACTGGCTAGACACTGGCTAGGCACACGCTACGAACATGCCAGTCTCTGGCAAGGCACAGGCTAGACACAGGCTAGACACTGGCTAGGCACACGCTATGCACATGCCAGTCTCAGGCAAGGCACAGGCTAGACACAGGCTAGACACTGGCTAGGCACAGGCCAGTCTCAGGCTAGGCACAGGCTAGGCACAGGCTAGACACCGGCTAGACACCGGCTAGACACAGACAAGACACAGGCTAGACAGAGGCTATACACTGGCTAGGCACAGGCTAGACACAGGCTATGCACAGGCTAGACAAAGGCTATACACTGGCTAGGCACAGGCTAGGCACTGGCTAGACACTGGCTAGGCACACGCTATGCACATGCCTGTCTCAGGCAAGGCACAGGCTAGACACAGGCTAGACACAGGCTAGACACTGGCTAGGCACAGGCTATGCACATGCCAGTCACAGGCAAGGCACAAGCTAGGCACAGGCTAGGCACAGGCTAGGCACAGGCTAGGCACAGGCTAGGCACAGGCTAGGCACAGGCTAGGCACTGGCTAGACACAGGCTAGGCACTGGCTAGACACTGGCTAGGCACACGCTACGAACATGCCAGTCTCTGGCAAGGCACAGGCTAGACACAGGCTAGACACTGGCTAGGCACACGCTATGCACAGGCCAGTCTCAGGCAAGGCACAGGCTAGACACAGGCTAGACACTGGCTAGGCACAGGCTATGCACATGCCAGTCTCAGGCAAGGCACAGGCAAGACACAGGCTAGGCACAGGCTAGGCACAGGCTAGGCACAGGCTAGGCACAGGCTAGGCACAGGCTAGGCACAGGCTAGGCACAGGCTAGGCACAGGCTAGGCACAGGCTAGGCACAGGCTAGGCACTAGCTAGACACTGGCTAGGCACACGCTATGCACATGCCAGTCTCTGGCAAGGCACAGGCTAAACACAGGCTAGACACTGGCTAGGCACACGCTATGCACATGCCAGTCTCAGGCTAGACACAGGCTAGACACAGGCTAGACACAGGCTAGACACAGGCTAGACACAGGCTAGACACAGGCTAGACACAGGCTAGGCACAGGCTAGACACAGGCTAGACACAGGCTAAACACTGGCTAGGCACAGGCTAGGCACAGGCTAGACACAGGCTAGACACAGGCTAGACACAGGCTAGACACAGGCTAGACACAGGCTAGACACAGGCTAGACACAGGCTAGACACAGGCTAGACACAAGCTAGACACAGGCTAGACACAGGCTAGACACAAGCTAGACACAGGCTAGACACAGGCTAGAAACAGGCTAGACACAGGCTAGACACAGGCTAGACACAGGCTAGACACAGGCTAGACACAGGCTAGGCATAGGCTAGGTACAGGCTAGCCACAGGCTAGGCACAGGCTAAGCACTGGCTAGGCACAAGCTAGTCATAGGCTAGTCACAAGCTAGTCACAGGCTAGTCACAGACCAGTCACAGGCTAGGCACAGGCTAGGCACAGGCTAGACACCAGATAGACACTTGCTAGACACAGACTAGACACAGGCTAGACAGAGGCTATACACTAGCTAGGCACAGGCTAGACACAGGCTATGCACAGGTTAGACAAAGGCTAGACACTGGCTAGGCACAGGCTAGGCACTGGCTAGACACTGGCTCGGCACACGCTATGCACATGCCTGTCTCAGGCAAGGCACAGGCTAGACACAGGCTAGACACTGGCTAGGCACAGGCTATGCACATGCCAGTCACAGGCAAGGCACAGGCTAGACACAGGCTAGACACAGGCTAGACACAGGCTAGGCACAGGCTAGGCACAGGCTAGGCACAGACTAGGCACAGGCTAGGCACAGACTAGGCACTGGCTAGATACTGGCTAGGCACACGCTATGCACATGCCAGTCTCAGGCAAGGCACAGGCTAGACACAGGCTAGGCACTGGCTAGGCACAGGCTATGCACATGCCAGTCACAGGCAAGGCACAGGCTAGACACAGGCTAGACACAGGCTAGACAAAGGCTAGACACTGGATAGGCATAGGCTAGGCACTGGCTAGACACTGGCGAGGCACACGCTATGCACATGCCAGTCTCAGGCAAGGCACAGGCTAGACACAGGCTAGACACTGGCTAGGCACAGGCTATGCACATGCCAGTCACAGGCAAGGCACAGGCTAGACACAGGCTAGACACAGGCTAGACACAGGCTAGACACAGGCTAGACACAGGCTAGACACAGGCTAGGTATAAGCTAGGCACAGGCTAGCCACAGGCTAGGCACAGGCTAGGCACAGGCTAGGCACAGGCTAGGCACAAGCTAGGCACAGGCTAGGCACAGGCCAGTCACAGGCTAGGCACAGGCTAGGCACAGGCTAGGCACAGGCTAGGCACAGGCTAGACACCGGCTGGACACCGGCTAGACACAGACTAGACACAGGCTAGACAGAGGCTATACACTGGCTAGGCACAGGCTAGACACAGGCTATGCACAGGCTAGACAAAGGCTAGACACTGGCTAGGCACAGGCTAGGCACTGGCTAGACACTGGCTAGGCACTGGCTAGACACTGGCTAGGCACTGGCTAGACACTGGCTCGGCACACGCTATCCACATGCCTGTCTCAGGCAAGGCACAGGCTAGACACAGGCTAGACACTGGCTAGGCACAGGCTATGCACATGCCAGTCACAGGCAAGGCACAGGCTAGACACAGGCTAGACACAGGCTAGATACAGGCTAGGCACAGGCTAGGCACAGGCTAGGCACATGCCAGTCACAGGCAAGGCACAGGCTAGACACAGGCTAGACACAGGCTAGGCACTGGCTAGACACAGGCTAGGCACTGGCTAGACACTGGCTAGGCACACGTTACGAACATGCCAGTCTCTGGCAAGGCACAGGCTAGGCACAGGCTATGCACATGCCAGTCACAGGCTATGCACATGCCAGTCACAGGCAAGGCACAGGCTAGACACAGGCTAGACACAGGCTAGGCACTGGCTAGACACAGGCTAGGCACTGGCTAGACACTGGCTAGGCACACGCTACGAACATGCCAGTCTCTGGCAAGGCACAGGCTAGACACAGGCTAGACACTGGCTAGGCACACGCTATGCACATGCCAGTCTCAGGCAAGGCACAGGCTAGACAAAGGCTAGACACTGGCTAGGCACAGGCTATGCACATGCCAGTCACATGCCAGTCACAGGCAAGGCACAGGCAAGACACAGGCTAGGCACAGGCTAGGCACAGGCTAGGCACAGGCTAGGCACAGGCTAGGCACTAGCTAGACACTGGCTAGGCACACGCTATGCACATGCCAGTCTCTGGCAAGGCACAGGCTAAACACAGGCTAGACACTGGCTAGGCACACGCTATGCACATGCCAGTCTCAGGCTAGACACAGGCTAGACACAGGCTAGACACAGGCTAGACACAGGCTAGACACTGGCTAGGCACAGGCTAGACACAGGCTAGACACAGGCTAGACACAGGCTAGACACAGGCTAGACACAGGCTAGACACAGGCTAGACACAGGCTAGACACAGGCTAGACACAGGCTAGACACAGGCTAGACACAGGCTAGACATAGGCTAGACACAGGCTAGACACAGGCTAGACACAGGCTAGACACAGGCTAGACACAGGCTAGACACAAGCTAGACACAGGCTAGACACAGGCTAGATACAAGCTAGACACAGGCTAGACACAGGCTAGAAACAGGCTAGACACAGGCTAGACACAGGCTAGACACAGGCTAGACACAGGCTAGACACAGGCTAGACACAGGCTAGACACAGGCTGGGCATAGGCTAGGTACAGGCTAGCCACAGGCTAGGCACAGGCTAAGCACTGGCTAGGCACAAGCTAGTCACAGGCTAGTCACAAGCTAGTCACAGGCTAGTCACAGGCTAGACACAGGCTAGACACAGGCTAGACACAGGCTAGGCATAGGCTAGGTACAGGCTAGCCACAGGCTAGGCACAGGCTAAGCACTGGCTAGGCACAAGCTAGTCATAGGCTAGTCACAAGCTAGTCACAGGCTAGTCACAGACCAGTCACAGGCTAGGCACAGGCTAGGCACAGGCTAGACACCAGATAGACACTTGCTAGACACAGGCTAGACACAGGCTAGATACAAGCTAGACACAGGCTAGACAGAGGCTATACAATGGCTAGGCACAGGCTAGACACAGGCTATGCACAGGCTAGACAAAGGCTATACACTGGCTAGGCACAGGCTAGGCACTGGCTAGACACTGGCTAGGCACACGCCATGCACATGCCTGTCTCAGGCAAGGCACAGGCTAGACACAGGCTAGACACTGGCTAGGCACAGGCTATGCACATGCCAGTCACAGGCAAGGAACAAGCTAGGCACAGGCTAGGCACAGGCTAGGCACAGGCTAGGCACTGGCTAGACACAGGCTAGGCACTGGCTAGACACTGGCTAGGCACACGCTACGAACATGCCAGTCTCTGGCAAGGCACAGGCTAGACACAGGCTAGACACTGGCTAGGCACACGCTATGCACATGCCAGTCTCAGGCAAGGCACAGGCTAGACACAGGCTAGACACTGGCTAGGCACAGGCCAGTCTCAGGCTAGGCACAGGCTAGGCACAGGCTAGACACCGGCTAGACACCGGCTAGACACAGACAAGACACAGGCTAGACAGAGGCTATACACTGGCTAGGCACAGGCTAGACACAGGCTATGCACAGGCTAGACAAAGGCTATACACTGGCTAGGCACAGGCTAGGCACTGGCTAGACACTGGCTAGGCACACGCTATGCACATGCCTGTCTCAGGCAAGGCACAGGCTAGACACAGGCTAGACACAGGCTAGACACTGGCTAGGCACAGGCTATGCACATGCCAGTCACAGGCAAGGCACAAGCTAGGCACAGGCTAGGCACAGGCTAGGCACAGGCTAGGCACAGGCTAGGCACAGGCTAGGCACTGGCTAGACACAGGCTAGGCACTGGCTAGACACTGGCTAGGCACACGCTACGAACATGCCAGTCTCTGGCAAGGCACAGGCTAGACACAGGCTAGACACTGGCTAGGCACACGCTATGCACAGGCCAGTCTCAGGCAAGGCACAGGCTAGACACAGGCTAGACACTGGCTAGGCACAGGCTATGCACATGCCAGTCACATGCCAGTCACAGGCAAGGCACAGGCAAGACACAGGCTAGGCACAGGCTAGGCACAGGCTAGGCACAGGCTAGGCACAGGCTAGGCACAGGCTAGGCACAGGCTAGGCACAGGCTAGGCACAGGCTAGGCACAGGCTAGGCACAGGCTAGGCACTAGCTAGACACTGGCTAGGCACACGCTATGCACATGCCAGTCTCTGGCAAGGCACAGGCTAAACACAGGCTAGACACTGGCTAGGCACACGCTATGCACATGCCAGTCTCAGGCTAGACACAGGCTAGACACAGGCTAGACACAGGCTAGACACAGGCTAGACACAGGCTAGACACAGGCTAGACACTGGCTAGGCACAGGGTAGACACAGGCTAGACACAGGCTAGACACAGGCTAGACACAGGCTAGACACAGGCTAGACACAGGCTAGACACAGGCTAGACACAGGCTAGACACAGGCTAGACACAGGCTAGACACAGGCTAGACACAGGCTAGACACAAGCTAGACACAGGCTAGACACAGGCTAGACACAAGCTAGACACAGGCTAGACACAGGCTAGAAACAGGCTAGACACAGGCTAGACACAGGCTAGACACAGGCTAGACACAGGCTAGACACAGGCTAGGCATAGGCTAGGTACAGGCTAGCCACAGGCTAGGCACAGGCTAAGCACTGGCTAGGCACAAGCTAGTCATAGGCTAGTCACAAGCTAGTCACAGGCTAGTCACAGACCAGTCACAGGCTAGGCACAGGCTAGGCACAGGCTAGACACCAGATAGACACTTGCTAGACACAGACTAGACACAGGCTAGACAGAGGCTATACACTAGCTAGGCACAGGCTAGACACAGGCTATGCACAGGTTAGACAAAGGCTAGACACTGGCTAGGCACAGGCTAGGCACTGGCTAGACACTGGCTCGGCACACGCTATGCACATGCCTGTCTCAGGCAAGGCACAGGCTAGACACAGGCTAGACACTGGCTAGGCACAGGCTATGCACATGCCAGTCACAGGCAAGGCACAGGCTAGACACAGGCTAGACACAGGCTAGACACAGGCTAGGCACAGGCTAGGCACAGGCTAGGCACAGACTAGGCACAGGCTAGGCACAGACTAGGCACTGGCTAGACACTGGCTAGGCACACGCTATGCACATGCCAGTCTCAGGCAAGGCACAGGCTAGACACAGGCTAGGCACTGGCTAGGCACAGGCTATGCACATGCCAGTCACAGGCAAGGCACAGGCTAGACACAGGCTAGACACAGGCTAGACAAAGGCTAGACACTGGCTAGGCATAGGCTAGGCACTGGCTAGACACTGGCTAGGCACACGCTATGCACATGCCAGTCTCAGGCAAGGCACAGGCTAGACACAGGCTAGACACTGGCTAGGCACAGGCTATGCACATGCCAGTCACAGGCAAGGCACAGGCTAGACACAGGCTAGACACAGGCTAGACACAGGCTAGACACAGGCTAGACACAGGCTAGACACAGGCTAGGTATAAGCTAGGCACAGGCTAGCCACAGGCTAGGCACAGGCTAGGCACAGGCTAGGCACAGGCTAGGCACAAGCTAGGCACAGGCTAGGCACAGGCCAGTCACAGGCTAGGCACAGGCTAGGCACAGGCTAGGCACAGGCTAGGCACAGGCTAGACACAGGCTGGACACCGGCTAGACACAGACTAGACACAGGCTAGACAGAGGCTATACACTGGCTAGGCACAGGCTAGACACAGGCTATGCACAGGCTAGACAAAGGCTAGACACTGGCTAGGCACAGGCTAGGCACTGGCTAGACACTGGCTAGGCACTGGCTAGACACTGGCTAGGCACTGGCTAGACACTGGCTCGGCACACGCTATGCACATGCCTGTCTCAGGCAAGGCACAGGCTAGACACAGGCTAGACACTGGCTAGGCACAGGCTATGCACATGCCAGTCACAGGCAAGGCACAGGCTAGACACAGGCTAGACACAGGCTAGACACAGGCTAGGCACAGGCTAGGCACAGGCTAGGCACATGCCAGTCACAGGCAAGGCACAGGCTAGACACAGGCTAGACACAGGCTAGGCACTGGCTAGACACTGGCTAGGCACACGCTATGCACATGCCAGTCTCTGGCAAGGCACAGGCTAGGCACAGGCTAGGCACAGGCTAGGCACAGGCTATGCACATGCCAGTCACAGGCAAGGCACAGGCTAGACACAGGCTAGACACAGGCTAGGCACTGGCTAGACACAGGCTAGGCACTGGCTAGACACTGGCTAGGCACACGCTATGCACATGCCAGTCTCTGGCAAGGCACAGGCTAGACACAGGCTAGACACTGGCTAGGCACACGCTATGCACATGCCAGTCTCAGGCAAGGCACAGGCTAGACACAGGCTAGACACTGGCTAGGCACAGGCTATGCACATGCCAGTCACATGCCAGTCACAGGCAAGGCACAGGCTAGACACAGGCTAGGCACAGGCTAGGCACAGGCTAGGCACAGGCTAGGCACAGGCTAGGCACAGGCTAGGCACTAGCTAGACACTGGCTAGGCACACGCTATGCACATGCCAGTCTCTGGCAAGGCACAGGCTAAACACAGGCTAGACACTGGCTAGGCACAGGCTATGCACATGCCAGTCACAGGCTAGACACAGGCTAGACACAGGCTAGACACAGGCTAGACACAGGCTAGACACAGGCTAGACACAGGCTAGACACAGGCTAGACACAGGCTAGACACAGGCTAGACACAGGCTAGACACAGGCTAGACACAGGCTAGACACAGGCTAGACACAGGCTAGACACAGGCTAGACACAGGCTAGACACAGGCTAGACACAGGCTAGACACAGGCTAGACACAGGCTAGACACAGGCTAGACACAGGCTAGACACAGGCTAGACACAAGCAAGACACAGGCTAGACACAGGCTAGACACAGGCTAGACACAGGCTAGACACAGGCTAGAAACAGGCTAGACACAGGCTAGACACAGGCTAGACACAGGCTAGACACAGGCTAGACACAGGCTAGACACAGGCTGGGCATAGGCTAGGTACAGGCTAGACACAGGCTAGGCACAGGCTAAGCACTGGCTAGGCACAAGCTAGTCACAGGCTAGGCACAAGCTAGTCACAGGCTAGGCACAGGCTAGACACAGACTAGACACAGGCTAGACAGAGGCTATACACTGGCTAGGCACAGGCTAGACACAGGCTATGCACAGGCTAGACAAAGGCTAGACACTGGCTAGGCACAGGCTAGGCACTGGCTAGACACTGGCTAGGCACACGCTATGCACATGCCTGTCTCAGGCAAGGCACAGGCTAGACACAGGCTAGACACTGGCTAGGCACAGGCTATGCACATGCCAGTCACAGGCAAGGCACAGGCTAGACACAGGCTAGACAAAGGCTAGACACAGGCTAGGCACAGGCTAGGCACAGGCTAGGCACAGGCTAGGCACAGGCTAGGCACAGGCTAGGCACTGGCTAGACACTGGCTAGGCACACGCTATGCACATGCCAGTCTCAGGCAAGGCACAGGCTAGACACAGGCTAGACACTGGCTAGGCACAGGCTATGCACATGCCAGTCACAGGCTAGACACAGGCTAGACACAGGCTAGACACTGGCTAGGCACAGGCTAGGCACTGGCTAGGCACAGGCTAGGCACTGGCTAGACACTGGCTAGGCACACGCTATGCACATGCCAGTCTCAGGCAAGGCACAGGCTAGACACAGGCTAGACACTGGCTAGGCACAGGCTATGCACATGCCAGTCACAGGCAAGGCACAGGCTAGACACAGGCTAGACACAGGCTAGGCACAGGCTAGACACAGGCTAGACACAGGCTAGACACAGGCTAGGCATAAGCTAGGCACAGGCTAGCCACAGGCTAGACACAGGCTAGGCACAGGCTAGGCACAGGCTAGACACAGGCTATGCACAGGCTAGACAAAGGCTAGACACTGGCTAGGCACAGGCTAGGCACTGGCTAGACACTGGCTAGGCACTGGCTAGACACTGGCTAGGCACACGCTATGCACATGCCTGTCTCAGGCAAGGCACAGGCTAGGCACAGGCTATGCACATGCCAGTCACAGGCAAGGCACAGGCTAGACACAGGCTAGACACAGGCTAGGCACAGGCTAGGCACAGGCTAGGCACTGGCTAGACACTGGCCAGGCACACGCTATGCACATGCCTGTCTCAGGCAAGGCACAGGCTAGACACAGGCTAGACACTGGCTAGGCACAGGCTATGCACATGCCAGTCACAGGCAAGGCACAGGCTAGACACAGGCTAGACACAGGCTAGGCACAGGCTAGGCACAGGCTAGGCACAGGCTAGGCACAGGCTAGGCACTGGCTAGACACTGGCTAGGCACACGCTATGCACATGCCAGTCTCAGGCAAGGCACAGGCTAGACACAGGCTAGACACTGGCTAGGCACAGGCTATGCACATGCCAGTCACATGCCAGACACAGGCAAGGCACAGGCTAGACACAGGCTAGACACTGGCTAGGCACAGGCTAGACACAGGCTAGACACAGGCTAGACACAGGCTAGACACAGGCTAGACACAGGCTAGACACAGGCTAGACACAGGCTAGACACAGGCTAGACACAGGCTAGACACAGGCTAGACACAGGCTAGACACAGGCTAGACACAGGCTAGACACAGGCTAGACAAAAGCTAGACACAGGCTAGACACAGGCTAGACACAGGCTAGACACAGGCTGGACACAGGCTAGACACAGGCTAGACACAGGCTAGACACAGGCTGGACACAGGCTAGACTCTGGCTAGGCACACGCTATGCACATGCCAGTCTCAGGCAAGGCACAGGCTAGACACAGGCTAGACACTGGCTAGGCACAGGCTATGCACATGCCAGTCACATGCCAAACACAGGCAAGGCACAGGCTAGACACAGGCTAGACACTGGCTAGGCACAGGCTAGACACAGGCTAGACATTGGCTTGACACAGGCTAGACACATGCGCTAGGAACACAGGCTAGACACAGGCTAGACACAGGCTAGACACAGGCTAGACACATGCCAGACACAGGCTAGACACAGGCTAGACACAGGCTAGACACAGGCTAGACACAGGCTAGACACAGGCTAGGCACAGGCCAGTCACTGGCTAGGCACAGGCTAGGCACTGGCTGGACACAGGCTAGACACAGGCTAGACACAGGCTAGGCATAGGCCATTCACTGGCTAGGCACAGGCTAGGCACTGGCTAGACACTGGCTAGGCACAGGCTAGACACAGGCTAGACACTGGCTAGGCACAGGCTAGACACAGGCCAGGCACAGGCTAGGCACAGGCTAGACACAGGCTAGACACAGGCTAGGCACAGGCTAGACACAGGCTAGACACTGGCTAGGCACAGGCTAGGCACAGGCTAGGCACAGGCTAGACACAGGCTAGGCACAGGCTAGGCACAGGCTAGACACAGGCTAGACACAGGCTAGACACAGGCTAGACACTGGCTAGACACAGGCTAGACAGAGGCTATACACTGGCTAGGCACAGGCTAGACACAGGCTATGCACAGGCTAGACAAAGGCTAGACACTGGCTAGGCACAGGCTAGGCACTGGCTAGACATTGCCTTGGCACAGGCTATGCACATGCCTGTCTCAGGCAAGGCACAGGCTAGACACAGGCTAGACACTGGCTAGGCACTGGCTAGGCACTGGCTAGGCACAGGCTAGGCACAGGCTAGGCTAGGCACAGGCTAGGCACAGGCTAGGCACAGGCTAGGCACAGGCTAGGCACTGGCTAGACAAAGGCTAGACACTGGCTAGGCACAGGCTAGGCACTGGCTAGACACTTCCTAGGCACACGCTATGCACATGCCAGTCTCAGGCAAGGCACAGGCTAGACACAGGCTAGACACTGGCTAGGCACAGGCTATGCACATGCCAGTCACAGGCAAGGCACAGGCTAGACACAGGCTAGACACAGGGCTAGACACAGGCTAGGCACAGGCTAGGCACTGGATAGACACTGGCTAGGCACACGCTATGCACATGCCTGTCTCATGCAAGGCTAACAAAACATTTAACTCTCTTGGTGATCGGTCGTGTTTGGCTTTTGCTCTTGAAATTTTCATTCTATTTTTGCCTTAACTCACTAATTAATTAGTTTTGTGAATTTAAAAGCAGTGCTAATTAGTCAATGGTAACTTTGTGCATACTTTATTAACATAGTGATCGTTGGTGTTATTAGTAATTAGCAATTTAAATTGAATTCTGTGCATTTACTTTCGCTGGCGCGTCTTTCAGCGTCTTGTTATTTGTTTTTGTTTTTCCTTAATTTTCACACTCCTACGCTCTTTCGCTCTCTCACGTCTGCTACGCTCTCATAGTGCGCTGCTTTGTGTCAACGTAACAGCTGTAGTTGTTGTTTATTTTTTCTTCTCTCGCTTTAAGGTTACTCTTTTACGCTCTCTTACTCTCACGGCTTAGTCGGCTCTCCGATTGAACTGCGTTTGTGTTAGTGTTCACTTGTTCAGCTCTCCTTTTGTAATCAGCTGCTCTCTGTAACTGTTATTTCCTAGCTTCTTTGCGTTTTGTTTTTGCTTGTTGCTTTCAATTTGTCTCTGTAAATAAATTTTTTGTTTTGGTGTTCCCTTCTCTTGTTTGAGGCATATTAATTTTGCTTGAAATGGAGGCCTGTTGTGCAATCACACATAAGTGTTCGGCCGATTCAAAGCCGGACTTTGTCTCTTGCTGGTTATGCGACAAGGTCTTTCATGTCAAATGCGCTGGCCTAACCGTCCGCATTAAGGACAACATAAACAGCAAGTCTGGCCTTCATTGGTCTTGCGAAGCCTGTCGGGGTAAGGAACTCAAATTAAGTAATATTCTTAGGCAAACCAAATTGGAGTTCTATAAGCTGCACTTGGCCTTTTCCAAGCTACAGTCAGAATTTATTGATGTAGAAGCTAAATTTAAATCTTTTGACTTTGATGAGCCTATTAATTACTCGCCGTCGACTTCTTCTGGCATAACTTCGCCTAGAATACGGAGCGACAATCTTCCGGCACCTCCAACCGTTCGTCCAACTTCCCCAACCACCCCGGCTAACTTACGTGATCCACCAACCCTGGTTGTCACCTCTCCTTCGCCTGTGCCTAACAAGGCGCCAAAAACTGTTCCCAACACAAAAGCACTTTTTGTTGTGAAACCAAAGAAACTGGTTTTCGTTTCTCGACTTGCACCTGATACTTCGATTGAAGATGTAAAAACTTATATTCAATCAAAAATATCAGTAACAAATGTTGTCGTAGAGAAATTTAAATTTAATTATTCGCGAGATATCGCGTCTTTTAAAATAAGTATCCCTGCTGATAATTTTCAATCCGTTTGTAGCGGAACCTTCTGGCCGCCAGACTTAATTGTAAAGGAGTACTCTCCTAAACAAAAGAGTCGTACGGCGGTATCACTCCCTACAGCAGCTCCTTCTTCCTCTTCTAGTGGGACATCAAAAAACCAGTAGATTTAACCTCTCTTTTTCTTGCCTACCAAAACGTTAGAGGCCTTAACACTAAGCTTTCTAAATTGTATGTCGATTGTCTATCCTTTGATTATCACTTACTAACATTTACTGAAACTTGGTTGAAACCTGAAGTAGAAAATTGCTCAATTTTTCCTAATAAGTACACCTCTTTCAGATGTGATCGTTTATCACGAACTGGAGGCGGTGTTCTAATAGCAGTAAAGTCAGACATTTCTTCTGAATTTGTTTCAATAGACCATAGTTCTCTTTTGGAATTTGTATGTGTAAAGGTGAAACTGAATCAAATTTCAATTTATATTACCTGTTCTTCATCTGACATTTCCGTCTACTTGAACCATCTCTCTTCTATCCAATCCGTTGCATCCAAACTACCTGATAGAGATTATCTACTAGTTTTTGGTGATTTTAATTTACCAGAAGTTGGTTGGTCATTTCAACCGGGTACTTTGGTGCCCTCTGTATTCAATTCTTTTTTAAATGCCCTTTCTGAACTTCCTTTATACCAACTTAATAATGTTCCTAATTGTAGTGGTAGAATTCTGGATTTAGTATTTTCGTCTGACTTACGACATAATACCATCTCTAGAATTAATCCTTTAGTTCATCCTGAATATCCCTATCATCCTACGTTTGACCTAGTTCTTACTCTGCCTACTCCTGTGCAAACTGCAACTGCTCCAAGTAAAGTAAAGTCGCGTTGTTATCGTAAGACCGATTTTGAAAAACTTAATTTTTTGATTTTGGAACATGATTGGTCTTTCTTTTACTCATGTTCTGATTTAAGCACTTGCATCTCATTTTTTTATTCTTCCATGAATTCATTTTTTGATCAATGTGTTCCTCTTGCTTTTCCCGTAAAGTCCAACAGGCCACCTTGGTTCTCTCGTGAACTCATAAGATTAAAAAATTTGAAATCACGTTATTTTAAGAAATTTAAACTTACTGGTGAACGTTTCGATTTTTCACGATATACTTCTGCCAGAGCAAGCTTTATTGCTTTGAATGCAAGTCTTTACAACGAGTACTTGAGACGTTGTCGTTTGCAGTTCGCCCAGGACCCCAAGCAGTTTTACAATTTCGTCAATCTTAAACGTAAATCTAATAGTTTCCCTTCGTCTTTATTTTTCGGAAAAAATGAAGCAAGCAGTGATCAGGCCGCTGCCGATTTGTTTGCAGACTTTTTTCAATCTACCTACTCAAATAAACTTTATACATCTTCCGCTCATCCATATCCTTACCCTATTAATAATTTTAACACCCTTTTCTGTCCTACTATTAACAAAACTTCTTTACTTAACGATCTAAAATCTGTGAAGCCTGTTTTCTCTCCTGGCCCGGATGGTGTTCCTGGATGTGTGCTAAGATTTTGTGCTGATTCTCTTCTTAAGCCAATCTTTAAGCTGCTTGACTTGTCACTATCTAATAGTCATTTTCCACCTATTTGGAAAAACTCTTTTTCCATTCCTCTTCACAAAAGTGGATCAAACCACGATGTGAAGAACTATAGGTGTATATCTAAATTGTCCGCTATACCTAAGATTTTTGAAAAAAATTTTACGGCTCAATTAACTTTTATGTGTAAATCAATAATTTCGCCCCATCAACACGGGTTTGTGAAGGCAAGATCTACAGCTTCTAATCTTTTAGAATTTTCATCCCGCGTTTCTTTAGGATTTCGGAAGAAAATGCAAACTGATGTTGTCTATACTGACTTCAGCAAAGCATTTGATTCCGTAAATCATAATCTTTTGATTCACAAGTTAAATTTAATTGGTTTCCCACAAAAGCTGCTTTTGTGGATATCCGATTATTTAACTAACAGGTCTCAACGAGTTCTTTTTAAAAACTGTTTATCAAAGCCAATCCTAGTAACTTCTGGTGTTCCTCAGAGCAGCCATCTCGGACCTTTGCTTTTTAACCTCTTTATTAATGATCTTCCTTCAATACTATTGCACTCTGATATCCTTATGTATGCTGATGACGTGAAACTCTGTTTGACGTACAGTGATCCTGTACGAAACTTCCTTCAAACAGATCTTGACTTGATGTTAGCTTGGTGCAGGCATAATCTGCTCCATCTTAACTGTTTGAAGTGCAAAGTTATGTCATTTTACAGAGGTAGCTATCACGTCACCAACTATACACTTGATTTAACCCCGCTTTCAAGAATAACCGAGGTAAACGATCTAGGTATTCTCTTTGATCATAAACTTTGATCGTCACATTTCACAAACTGTAAATAAGGCATTTCGAGTATTTGGTTTCATGAAAAGATGGGCCAAAGAATTCAAAGATCCTTATACAACTAAATTACTTTATACTTCTCTTGTTCGTCCAATTCTTGAGTATGGTTCTTGCGTATGGTCGCCGCAATACCAGATTCACCAAGATAGAATTGAGTCTGTTCAAAAGCAATTTCTACTCTTCGCCTTACGTAGTTTTAACTGGGTATCAGGTGTAGACTTACCACCTGACTCTAGTAGACTTCTTCTAATTAACCTACCTTCTCTTACTAACCGACGTATTATGCTAGGTGTTACATTTCTCTTTAAACTAATCAAGCATGATATAGACTCCCCTACTCTGCTTAACCAAATAAACTTTTGCATTCCCTCTAGAGTTACTCGTAATTTTGTCCCACTTTCTTTGAACCTTTGTTTTAATAATTATAGTTTGCATGATCCTTTTCGAGTTCTCTGTGCTGATTACAATAGACTGTTTAGTGTTTTCAACTCTGAGTCCTCTCTTAATTCTATCAAACTGTCAATTCTAAATTATTTAACACTCCATCCTAACAATTAACACAAACTTACCGATCTGATTGGGTTTTACTGGGTTTTCCCCAATCTCTTGCAACAAATGTTGGATCGGTTTCTTTATTTTTACTATCCCAGCTTAAAGTTTAAAGTTTAAAGCTTAAAGTTTAAATTTTTAATTCTTAATTTTATATTTTAATTCTCAAATTTTATTTTAATCTTAAACAAATTAAAATTAATTAATTTTATATTTTTAATTTTTATATATAATTCTTTTAGTCGACTGCAATTAGTCGACATTAAAAAAATAAATAAATAAATAAATAAAGGCACAGGCTAGACACAGGCTAGACACTGGCTAGGCACACGCTATGCACATGCCAGTCTCTGGCAAGGCACAGGCTAGACACAGGCTAGACACTGGCTAGGCACACGCTATGCACATGCCAGTCTCAGGCAAGGCACAGGCTAGACACAGGCTAAACACTGGCTAGGCACAGACTATGCACATGCCAGTCACAGGCAAGGCACAGGCTAGACACAGGCTAGACACTGGCTAGGCACTGGCTAGGCACAGGCTAGACACAGGCTAGACACAGGCTAGACACAGGCTAGACACAGGCTAGACACAGGCTAGACACAGGCTAGACACAGGCTAGACACAGGCTAGACACAGGCTAGACACAGGCTAGACACAGGCTAGACACAGGCTAGACACAGGCTAGACACAGGCTAGACACAGGCTAGACACAGGCTAGGCACAGGCTAGACACAGGCTAGACACAGGCTAGACACAGGCTAGACACAGGCTAGACACAGGCTAGACACAGGCTAGACACAGGCTAGACACAGGCTAGAAACAGGCTAGACACAGGCTAGGCACAGGCTAGGCACTGGCTAGACACTGGCTAGGGCACACGCTATGCACATGCCTGTCTCAGGCAAGGCACAGGCTAGACACAGGCTAGACACTGGCTAGGCACAGGCTATGCACATGCCAGTCTCAGGCAAGGCACAGGCTAGACACAGGCTAGACACTGGCTAGACACTGGCTAGGCACAGACTATGCACATGCCAGTCACATGCCAGTCACAGGCAAGGCACAGGCTAGACACAGGCTAGACACTGGCTAGGCACAGGCTAGGCACAGGCTAGACACAGGCTAGACACAGGCTAGACACAGGCTAGACACAGGCTAGACACAGGCTAGACACAGGCTAGACACAGGCTAGACACAGGCTAGACACAGGCTAGACACAGGCTAGACACAGGCTAGACACAGGCTAGACACAGGCTAGACACAGGCTAGACACAGGCTAGACACAGGCTAGACACAGGCTAGACACAGGCTAGACACAGGCTAGACACAGGCTAGACACAGGCTAGACACAGGCTAGACACAGGCTAGACACAGGCTAGACACAGGCTAGACACAGGCTAGACACAGGCTAGACACAGGCTAGACACAGGCTAGACACAGGCTAGACACAGGCTAGACACAGGCTAGACACAGGCTAGACACAGGCTAGACACAGGCTAGACACAGGCTGGACACAGGCTAGACACAGGCTAGACACAGGCTAGACACAGGCTAGACACAGGCTAGACACAGGCTAGACACAGGCTAGACACAGGCTAGACACAGGCTAGACACAGGCTAGACACAGGCTGGACACAGGCTAGACACAGGCTAGACACAGGCTAGACACAGGCTAGACACAGGCTAGACACAGGCTAGACACAGGATAGACACAGGCTAGGCATAGGCTAGGCACAGGCTAGGCACTGGCTAGGCACAAGCTAGTCACAGGCTAGGCACAGGCCAGTCACAGGCTAGGCACAGGCTAGGCACAGGCTAGACACCGGCTAGACACCGGCTAGACACTGACAAGACACAGGCTAGACAGAGGCTATACACTGGCTAGGCACAGGCTAGACACAGGCTATGCACAGGCTAGACAAAGGCTAGACACTGGCTAGGCACAGGCTAGGCACTGGCTAGACACTGCCTAGGGACACGCTATGCATATGCCTGTCTCAGGCAAGGCACAGGCTAGACACAGGCTAGACACTGGGTAGGCATAGGCTATGCACATGCCAGTCACAGGCAAGGCACAGGCTAGACACAGGCTAGACACAGGCTAGCCACAGGCAAGGCAAAGGCTAGACAAAGGCTAGACACTGGCTAGGCACAGGCTAGGCACTGGCTAGACACTGGCTAGGCACACGCTATGCACATGCCAGTCTCAGGCAAGGCACAGGCTAGACACAGGCTAGACACTGGCTAGGCACAGGCTATGCACATGCCAGTCACAGGCAAGACACAGGCTAGACACAGGCTAGACACAGGCTAGGCACAGGCTAGACACAGGCTAGACACTGGCTAGGCACAGGCTATGCACATGCCAGTCACAGGCAAGGAACAGGCTAGACACAGGCTAGACACAGGCTAGGCACAGGCTAGGCACAGGCTAGGCACAGGCTAGGCACAGGCTAGGCACTGGCTAGACACTGGCTAGGCACACGCTATGCACATGCCAGTCTCAGGCAAGGCACAGGCTAGACACAGGCTAGACACTGGCTAGGCACAGGCTATGCACATGCCAGTCACAGGCAAGGCACAGGCTAGACACAGGCTAGACACTGGCTAGGCACAGGCTATGCACATGACAGTCACATGCCAGTCACAGGCAAGGCACAGGCTAGACACAGGCTAGACACAGGCTAGACACAGGCTAGGCACAGGCTAGACACAGGCTAGACACAGGCTAGACACAGGCTAGACACAGGCTAGACACAGGCTAGACACAGGCTAGACACAGGCTAGACACAGGCTAGACACAGGCTAGACACAGGCTAGACACAGGCTAGACACAGGCTAGACACAGGCTAGACACAAGCTAGACACAGGCTAGACACAGGCTAGACAAAGGCTAGACACAGGCTAGACACAAGCTAGACACAGGCTAGACACAGGCTAGGCATAGGCTAGGTACAGGCTAGGCAGAGGCTAGGCACAGGCTAGGCACAGGCTAGGCACAGGCTAGGCACAGGCTAGGCACTGGCTAGGCACAAGCTAGTCACAGGCTAGGCACAGGCCAGTCACAGGCTAGGCACAGGCTAGGCACAGGCTAGACACCGGATAGACACCGGCTAGACACAGACTAGACACAGGCTAGACAGAGGCTATACACTGGCTAGGCACAGGCTAGACACAGGCTATACACTGGCTAGGCACAGGCTAGGCACTGGCTAGACACTGGCTAGGCACACGCTATGCACATGCCTGTGTCAGGCAAGGCACAGGCTAGACACAGGCTAGACACAGGCTAGACACAGGCTAGACACAGGCTAGACACAGGCTAGGCACAGGCTAGGCACAGACTAGGCACTGGCTAGACACTGGCTAGGCACACGCTATGCACATGCCAGTCTCAGGCAAGGCACAGGATAGACACAGGCTAGGCACTGGCTAGGCACAGGCTATGCACATGCCAGTCACAGGCAAGGCACAGGCTAGACACAGGCTAGACACAGGCTAGACAAAGGCTAGACACTTGCTAGGCACAGGCTAGGCACTGGCTAGACACTGGCTAGGCACACGCTATGCACATGCCCGTCTCAGGCAAGGCACAGGCTAGACACAGGCTAGACACTGGCTAGGCACAGGCTATGCACATGCCAGTCACAGGCAAGGCACAGGCTAAACACAGGCTAGGCACAGGCTAGGCACAGGCTAGGCACAGGCTAGGCACAGGCTAGGCACAGGCTAGGCACAGGCTAGGCACAAGCTAGGCACAGGCTAGGCACAGGCCAGTCACAGGCTAGGCACAGGCTAGACAGCGGCTGGACACCGGCTAGACACAGACTAGACACAGGCTAGACAGAGGCTATACACTGGCTAGGCACAGGCTAGACACAGGCTATGCACAGGCTAGACAAAGGCTAGACACTGGCTAGGCACAGGCTATGCACATGCCTGTCTCAGGCAAGGCACAGGCTAGACACAGGCTAGACACAGGCTAGGCACAGGCTATGCACATGCCAGTCACATGCCAGTCACAGGCAAGGCACAGGCTAGAAACAGGCTCGACACAGGCTAGACACAGGCTAGACACAGGCTAGGCACAGGCTAGACACAGGCTAGACACAGGCTAGACACAGGGTAGACACAGGCTAGACACAGGCTAGACACAGGCTATGCACATGCCAGTCACAGGCAAGGCACTGGCTAGACACTGGCTAGGCACACGCTATGCACATGCCTGTCTCAGGCAAGGCACAGGCTAGACACAGGCTAGACACAGGCTAGACACAGGCTATGCACATGCCAGTCACAGGCAAGGCACAGGCTAGACACAGGCTAGACACTGGCTAGGCACAGGCTATGCACATGCCAGTCACATGCCAGTCACAGGCAAGGCACAGGCTAGAAACAGGCTCGACACAGGCTAGACACAGGCTAGACACAGGCTAGGCACAGGCTAGACACAGGCTAGACACAGGCTAGACACAGGGTAGACACAGGCTAGACACAGGCTAGACACAGGCTAGACACAAGCTAGACACAGGCTAGACACAGGCTAGACACAGGCTAGACACAGGCTAGGCACAGGCTAGACACAGGCTAGACACAGGCTAGACACAGGCTAGACACAGGCTAGACACAGGCTAGACACAGGCTAGACACAGGCTAGACACAGGCTAGACACAAGCTAGACACAGGCTGGACACAGGCTAGACACAGGCTAGAAACAGTCTAGACACAGGCTAGACACAGGCTAGACACAGGCTAGACACAGGCTAGACACAGGCTAGACAAAGGCTAGACACAGGCTAGACACAGGCTAGACACAGGCTAGACACAGGCAAAGCACAGGCTAGACACAGGCTGGACACAGGCTAGGCACAGGCTAGGCACTGGCTAGACACTGGCTAGGCACACGCTATGCACATGCCAGTCTCAGGCAAGGCACAGGCTAGACACATGCCAGTCACAGGCTAGGCACAGGCTAGACACAGGCTAGACACAGGCTAGGCACAGGCTAGGCACAGGCTAGGCACTGGCTAGGCACACGCTATGCACATGCCAGTCTCTGGCAAGGCACAGGCTAGACACAGGCTAGACACAGGCTAGGCACAGGCTAGGCACAGGCTAGGCACAGGCTAGGCACTGGCTAGGCACACGCTATGCACATGCCAGTCTCAGGCAAGGCACAGGCAAGGCACAGGCTAGACACAGGCTAGGCACAGGCTAGGCACAGGCTAGGCACTAGCTAGGCACTGGCTAGGCACACGCTATGCACATGCCAGTCTCAGGCAAGGCACAGGCTAGACACAGGCTAGACACTGGCTAGGCACAGGCTATGCACATGCCAGTCACAGGCAAGGCACAGGCTAGACACAGGCTAGACACTGGCTAGGCACAGGCTATGCACATGCCAGTCACATGCTAGTCACAGGCAAGGCACAGGCTAGACACAGGGTAGACACTGGCTAGGCACAGGCTAGACACAGGCTAGACACAGGCTAGACACAGGCTAGACACAGGCTAGACACAGGCTAGACACAGGCTAGACACAGGCTAGACACAGGCTAGACACAGGCTAGACACAGGCTAGACACAGGCTAGACACAGGCTAGACACAGGCTGAGCACAGGCTAGACACAGGCTAGACACAAGCTAGACACAGGCTAGACACAGGCTAGACACAGGCTAGACACAGGCTAGACACAGGCTAGACACAGGCTAGGCACAGGCTAGACACAGGCTAGACACAGGCTAGACACAGGCTAGACACAGGCTAGACACAGGCTAGACACAGGCTAGACACAGGCTAGACACAGGCTAGGCACAGGCTGGACACAGGCTAGACACAGGCTAGACACAGGCTAGACACAGGCTAGACACAGGCTAGACACAGGCTAGACACAGGCTAGACACAGGCTAGACACAGGCTAGACACAGGCTAGACACGGGCTTGGCACAGACTAGACACTGGCTAAGCACAGGCTAGATAGGGGCTAGAAACTGGCTAGGCACAGGCTAGACACAGGCTAGAAAAGGCTAGACACAGGCTAGACACAGGCTAGACACTGGCTGGGCACAGGCTCGACACTGGCTAGGCACAGGCTAGACACAGGCTAGACACAGGCTAGACACAGGCTAGACACAGGCTAGACACAGGCTAGACACAGGCTAGACACAGGCTAGACACAAGCTAGACACAGGCTAGACACAGGCTAGACACAGGCTAGACACAGGCTAGACAAAGGCTAGACACAGGCTAGACAGAGGCAAGACACATGCTAGACACAGGCTAGAAAAGGCTAGACACAGGCTAGACACTGGCTTGGCACAGACTAGACACTGGCTAAGCACAATCTACAAACTGGATAGGCACAGGCTAGACACAGGCTTGACACAGGCTGGGCACAGACTAGACACTGGCTAGGCACAGGCTAGACACTGGCTAGGCACAGGCTAGACAATGGCTATGAACAGGCTAGACAATGGCTATGAACAGGCTAGGTACTGGCTAGGTACAGGCTAGGTACTGGCTAGGTACAGGCTAGGCAATGGCTAGGTACAGGCTAGGCAGAGGCTAGGCACATACTTGACACAGGCTAGACAAAGGCTAGGCACAGGCTAGACACAGGCTAGACACAGGCTAGACACAGGCTAGACACAGGCTAGACACAGGCTAGACACAGGCTAGAAACTGGCTAGACACAGGCTACACACAGGCTAGACACAGGCTAGACACAGGCTAGACACAGGCTAGACACCGGCAAGACACCGTCAAGAAACAGACTAGACATAGGCTAGACAGAGGATACACACTGGCTAGGCACATGCTAGACTCTGGCTATGCACAGGCTAGACAAAGGCTAGAAACTGGCTAGGCACAGGCTAGGCACTGGCTAGACACTGGCTAGGCATACGCTGTGCACATGCCAGTCTCAGGCAAGGCACAGGCTAGACACAGGCTAGACACAGGCTAGACACAGGCTAGGCACAGGCTATGCACATGCCAGTCACAGGCAAGGCACAGGCTAGACACAGGCTAGACACTGGCTAGGCACAGGCTAGACACTGGCTTGGTACAGACTAGACACTGGCTAAGCACAGGCTAGACACAGGCTAGAAACTGGCTAGGCACAGGCTAGGCACAGGCTAGACACTGGCTGGGCACAGGCTAGACACAGGCTAGACAAAGGCTAGACACAGGCTAGACACAAGCTAGACACAGGCTAGACACAGGCTAGAAACAGGCTAGACACAGGCTAGACACAGGCTAGACACAGGCTAGACACAGGCTAGACACAGGCTAGAAACAGGCTAGGCACAGGCGAGACACAGGCTAGACACAGGCTAGACACAGGGTAGACACAGGCTAGACACGGGCTTGGCACAGACTAGACACAAGCTAAGCACAGGCTAGACACAGGCTAGAAACTGGCTAGGCACAGGCAAGACACAGGCTAGACACAGGCTAGACACTGGCTGGGCACAGGCTAGACACAGGCTAGACAAAGGCTAGACACAGGCTAGACAGAGGCTAGACACAGGCTAGACACAGGCTAGAAAAGGCTAGACACAGGCTAGACACTGGCTTGGCACAGACTAGACACTGGCTAAGCACAATCTACAAACTGGATAGGCACAGGCTAGACACAGGCTTGACACAGGCTGGGCACAGACTAGACACTGGCTAGGCACAGGCTAGACACTGGCTAGGCACAGGCTAGACAATGGCTATGAACAGGCTAGACAATGGCTATGGCTAGGTACAGGCTAGGTACAGGCTAGGTACTGGCTAGGTACAGGCTAGGCACTGGCTAGGTACAGGCTAGGCAGAGGCTAGGCACATACTTGACACAGGCTAGACAAAGGCTAGGCACAGGCTAGACACAGGCTAGACACAGGCTAGACACAGGCTAGACACAGGCTAGACACAGGCTAGACACAGGCTAGACACAGGCTAGACACAGGCTAGACACAGGCTAGACACAGGCTAGACACCGTCAAGACACAGACTAGACACAGGCTAGACAGAGGCTACACACTGGCTAGGCACATGCTAGACTCTGGCTATGCACAGGCTAGACAAAGGCTAGAAACTGGCTAGGCACAGGCTAGGCACTGGCTAGACACTGGCTAGGCATACGCTGTGCACATGCCAGTCTCAGGCAAGGCACAGGCTAGACACAGGCTAGACACGGGCTAGGCACAGGCTATGCACATGCCAGTCACAGGCAAGTTACAGGCTAGACACAGGCTAGACACTGGCTAGGCACAGGCTAGACACTGGCTTGGCACAGACTAGACACTGGCTAAGCACAGGCTAGACACAGGCTAGACACTGGCTGGGCACAGGTTAGACACAGGCTAGACAAAGGCTAGACACAGGCTAGACACTAGCTAGACACAGGCTAGACACAGGCTAGAAACAGGCTAGACACAGGCTAGACACAGGCTAGACACAGGCTAGACACAGGCTAGAAACAGGCTAGACACAGGCTAGACAAAGGCTAGACACAGGCTAGACACAGGCTAGACACAGGCTAGACACAGGCTAGAAAAGGCTAAACACAGGCTAGACACTGGCTTGGCACAGACTAGACACTGGCTAAGCACAGTCTACAAACTGGATAGGCACAGGCTAGACACAGGCTAGACACAGGCTAGACACAGGCTAGACACAGGTTAGACTCAGGCTAGACACAGGCTAGACACAGGCTAGACACAGGCTAGACAAAGGCTAGACACAGGCTAGACACAGGCTAGACACAGGCTAGAAAAGGCTAAACACAGGCTAGACACCGTCAAGACACAGACTAGACACAGGCTAGACAGTGGCTACACACTGGCTAGGCACATGCTAGACTCTGGCTATGCACAGGCTAGACAAAGGCTAGAAACTGGCTAGGCACAGGCTAGGCACTGGCTAGACACTGGCTAGGCATACGCTGTGCACATGCCAGTCTCAGGCAAGGCACAGGCTAGACACAGGCTAGACACGGGCTAGGCACAGGCTATGCACATGCCAGTCACAGGCAAGTTACAGGCTAGACACAGGCTAGACACGGGCTTGGCACAGACTAGACACTGGCTAAGCACAGGCTAGACACAGGCTAGAAACTGGCTAGGCACAGGCAAGACACAGGCTAGACACAGGCTAGACACTGGCTGGGCACAGGCTCGACACTGGCTAGGCATACGCTGTGCACATGCCAGTCTCAGGCAAGGCACAGGCTAGACACAGGCTAGACACGGGCTAGGCACAGGCTATGCACATGCCAGTCACAGGCAAGTTACAGGCTAGACACAGGCTAGACACGGGCTTGGCACAGACTAGACACTGGCTAAGCACAGGCTAGACACAGGCTAGAAACTGGCTAGGCACAGGCAAGACACAGGCTAGACACAGGCTAGACACGGGCTAGGCACAGGCTATGCACATGCCAGTCACAGGCAAGTTACAGGCTAGACACAGGCTAGACACTGGCTAGGCACAGGCTAGACACTGGCTTGGCACAGACTAGACACTGGCTAAGCACAGGCTAGACACAAGCTAGACACTGGCTGGGCACAGGTTAGACACAGGCTAGACAAAGGCTAGACACAGGCTAGACACAGGCTAGACACAGGCTAGACACAGGCTAGACACAGGCTAGACACAGGCTAGACACAGGCTAGACACAGGCTAGACACAGGCTAGACACAGGCTAGACACAGGCTAGACACAGGCTAGACACAGGCTAGACACAGGCTAGTCACCGGCAAGACACCGTCAAGACACAGACTAGACACAGGCTAGACAGAGGCTACACACTGGCTAGGCACATGCTAGACTCTGGCTATGCAAATGCTAGACAAAGGCTAGAAACTGGCTAGGCACAGGCTAGACACAGGCTAGACAAAGGCTAGACACAGGCTAGACACAGGCTAGAAAAGGCTAGACACAGGCTAGACACAGGCTAGACACTGGCTTGGCACAGACTAGACACTGGCTAAGCACAATCTACAAACTGGATAGGCACAGGCTAAACACAGGCTTGACACAGGCTGGGCACAGACTAGACACTGGCTAGGCACAGGCTAGACACTGGCTAGGCACAGGCTAGACAATGGCTATGAACAGGCTAGGTACTGGCTAGGTACAGGCTAGGTACTGGCTAGGTACAGGCTAGGCACTGGCTAGGTACAGGCTAGGCAGAGGCTAGGCATATACTTGACACAGGCTAGACAAAGGCTAGGCACAGGCTAGACACAGGCTAGACAAAGGCTAGACACAGGCTAGACACAGGCTAGACACAAGCTAGACACAGGCTAGACACAGGCTAGACACAGGCTAGACACAGGCTAGACACAGGCTAGACACAGGCTAGACACAGGCTAGACACAGGCTAGACACAGGCTAGACACAGGCTAGACACAGGCTAGACACCGGCAAGACACCGTCAATACACAGACTAGACACAGGCTAGACAGAGGCTAGGCACATGCTAGACTCTGGCTATGCACAGGCTAGACAAAGGCTAGAAACTGGCTAGGCACAGGCTAGGCACTGGCTAGACACTGGCTAGGCATACGCTGTGCACATGCCAGTCTCAGGCAAGGCACAGGCTAGACACAGGCCAGACACGGGCTAGGCACAGGCTATGCACATGCCAGTCACAGGCAAGGCACAGGCTAGACACAGGCTAGACACTGGCTAGGCACAGGCTAGACACTGGCTTGGCACAGACTAGACACTGGCTAAGCACAGGCTAGACACAGGCTAGAAACTGGCTAGGCACAGGCTAGACACAGGCTAGACCCTGGCTGGGCACAGGCTAGACACAGGCTAGACAAAGGCTAGACACAGGCTAGACACAAGCTAGACACAGGATAGACACAGGCTAGAAACAGGCTACACACAGGCTAGACACAGGCTAGACACAGGCTAGACACAGGCTAGGCACAGGCTAGGCACAGGCTAGACACAGGCTAGACACAGGCTAGACACTGGCTAGACACAGGCTAGACACAGGCTTGGCACCGACTAGACACTGGCTAAGCACAGGCTAGACACAGGCTAGAAACTGGCTAGGCACAGGCAAGACACAGGCTAGACACAGGCTAGACACTGGCTGGGCACAGGCTCGACACTGGCTAGGCACAGGCTAGACACAAGCTAGACACAGGCTAGACACAGGCTAGACACAGGCTAGACACAGGCTAGACACAGGCTAGACACAGGCTAGACACAGGCTAGGCACAGGCTAGGCACAGGCTAGACACAGGTTAGACACAGGCTAGACACAGGCTAGACACAGGCTAGACACAGGCTAGACACAGGTTAGACACAGGCTAGACACAGGCTAGACACAGGGTAGACACAGGGTAGACACAGGCTAGACACAGGCCAGACACAGGCTAGACACAGGCTAGACACAGGCTCGACACTGGCTAGGCACAGGCTAGACACAGGCTAGACACAGGCTAGACACAGGCTAGACACAGGCTAGACACAGGTTAGACACAGGCTAGACACAGGCTAGACACAGGCTAGACACAGGCTAGACACAGGTTAGACTCAGGCTAGACACAGGCTAGACACAGGCTAGACACAGGCTAGAAAAGGCTAGACACAGGCTAGACACTGGCTTGGCACAGACTAGACACTGGCTAAGCACAGTCTACAAACTGGATAGGCACAGGCTAGACACAGGCTTGACACAGGCTGGGCACAGACTAGACACTGGCTAGGCACAGGCTAGACACTGGCCAGGCACAGGCAAGACAATGGCTATGAACAGGCTAGACAATGGCTATGAACAGGCTAGGTACTGGCTAGGTACAGGCTAGGTACTGGCTAGGTACAGGCTAGGCACTGGCTAGGTACAGGCTAGGCGGAGGCTAGGCACATACTTGACACAGGCTAGACAAATGCTAGGCACAGGCTAGACACAGGCTAGCCACAGGCTAGACACAGGCTAGACACAGGCTAGACACAGGCTAGACACAGGCTAGACACAGGCTAGACACCGGCAAGAAACCGTCAAGACACAGACTAGACACAGGCTAGACAGAGGCTACACACTGGCTAGGCACATGCTAGACTCTGGCTATGCACAGGCTAGACAAAGGCTAGAAACTGGCTAGGCACAGGCTAGGCACTGACTAGACACTGGCTAGGCATACGCTGTGCACATGCCAGTCTCAGGCAAGGCACAGGTTAGACACAGGCTAGACACTGGCTAGGCACAGGCTATGCACATGCCAGTCACAGGCAAGGCACAGGCTAGACACAGGCTAGACACTGGCTAGGCACAGGCTAGACACTGGCTTGGCACAGACTAGACACTTGCTAAGCACAGGCTAGACACAGGCTAGAAACTGGCTAGGCACAGGCTAGACACTGGCTGGGCACAGGCTAGACACTGGCTACGCACAGGCTAGACACAGGCTAGACACAGGCTAGATACAGGCTAGACACAGGCTAGATACAGGCTAGACACAGGCTAGACACAGGCTAGACACAGGCTTGACACAGGCTAGACATTGGCTGGGCACAGGCTAGACACTGGCTAGGCACAGGCTAGACACTGGCTGGACACAGGCTAGACACAGGCTAGACACAGGCTAGACACAGGCTGGACACAGGCTAGACACAAGCTAGACACAGGCTAGACACAGGCTAGACACAGGCTAGACACAGGCTAGACACAGGCTAGACAAAGGCTAGACACAGGCTAGACACAGGCTAGACACAGGCTAGACACAGGCTAGACACAAGCTAGACACAGGCTAGACACAGGCTAGACACAGGCTAGACACAGGCTAGACACAGGCTAGAGACTGGCTAGGCACAGGCTAGGCATACGCTATGCACATGCCTGTCTCAGGCAATGCACAGGCTAGACACAGGCTAGGCACAGGCTAGGCACTGGCTAGACACTGGCTAGGCTCAGGCTAGACACAGGCTAGACACAAGCTAGACACAGGCTAGACACAGGCTAGAAACAAGCTAGACACAGGCTAGACACATGCTAGACACAGGCTAGACACAGGCTAGACACAGGCTAGACACAGGCTAGACACAGGCTAGACACGGGCTTGGCACAGACTAGACACTGGCTAAGCACAGGCTAGACACAGGCTAGAAACTGGCTAGGCACAGGCAAGACACAGGCTAGACACAGGCTAGACACTGGCTGGGCACAGGCTCGACACTGGCTAGGCACAGGCTAGACACTGGCTAAGCACAATCTACAAACTGGATAGGCACAGGCTGGACACAGGCTTGACACAGGCTGGGCACAGACTAGACACTAGCTAGGCACAGGCTAGACACTGGCTAGGCACAGGCTAGACAATGGCTATGAACAGGCTAGACAATGGCTATGAACAGGCTAGGTACTGGCTAGGTACAGGCTAGGTACTGGCTAGGTACAGGCTAGGCACTGGCTAGGTACAGGCTAGGCGGAGGCTAGGCACATACTTGACACAGGCTAGACAAAGGCTAGGCACAGGCTAGACACAGGCTAGACACAGGCTAGACACAGGCTAGACACCGGCAAGACAACGTCAAGACACAGACTAGACAACGTCAAGACACAGACTAGACACAGGCTAGACAGAGGCAAGACACCGTCAAGAGACAGACTAGACACAGGCTAGACAGAGGCTACACACTGGCTAGGCACATGCTAGACTCTGGCTATGCACAGGCTAGACAAAGGCTAGAAACTGGCTAGGCACAGGCTAGGCACTGGCTAGACACTGGCTAGGCATACGCTGTGCACATGCCAGTCTCAGGCAAGGCACAGGCTAGACACAGGCTAGACACGGGCTAGGCACAGGCTATGCACATGCCAGTCACAGGCAAGGCACAGGCTAGACACAGGCTAGACACTGGCTAGGCACAGGCTAGACACTGGCTTGGCACAGACTAGACACTGGCTAAGCACAGGCTAGACACAGGCTAGAAACTGGCTAGGCACAGGCTAGACACAGGCTAGACACTGGCTGGGCACAGGCTCGACACTGGCTAGGCACAGGCTAGACACTGGCTAAGCACAATCTACAAACTGGATAGGCACAGGCTGGGCACAGGCTTGACACAGGCTGGGCACAGACTAGACACTGGCTAGGCACAGGCTAGACACTGGCTAGGCACAGGCTAGACAATGGCTATGAACAGGCTAGACAATGGCTATGAACAGGCTAGGTACTGGCTAGGTACAGGCTAGGTACTGGCTAGGTACAGGCTAGGCACTGGCTAGGTACAGGCTAGGCAGAGGCTAGGCACATACTTGACACAGGCTAGACAAAGGCTAGGCACAGGCTAGACACAGGCTAGACAAAGGCTAGACACAGGCTAGACACAGGCTAGACACAGGCTAGACACAGGCTAGACACAGGCTAGACACAGGCTAGACACAGGCTAGACACAGGCTAGACACAGGCTAGACACAGGCTAGACACAGGCTAGACACCGGCAAGACACCGTCAAGAGACAGACTAGACACAGGCTAGACAGAGGCTACACACTGGCTAGGCACATGCTAGACTCTGGCTATGCACAGGCTAGACAAAGGCTAGAAACTGGCTAGGCACAGGCTAGGCACTGGCTAGACACTGGCTAGGCATACGCTGTGCACATGCCAGTCTCAGGCAAGGCACAGGCTAGACACAGGCTAGACACGGGCTAGGCACAGGCTATGCACATGCCAGTCACAGGCAAGGCACAGGCTAGACACAGGCTAGACACTGGCTAGGCACAGGCTAGACACTGGCTTGGCACAGACTAGACACTGGCTAAGCACAGGCTAGACACAGGCTAGAAACTGGCTAGGCACAGGCTTGACACAGGCTAGACACTGGCTGGGCACAGGCTAGACACAGGCTAGACAAAGGCTAGACACAGGCTAGACACAAGCTAGACACAAGCTAGACACAGGCTAGACACAGGCTAGAAACAGGCTAGACACAGGCTAGACACAGGCTAGACACAGGCTAGACACAAGCTAGACACAGGCTAGGCACAGGCTAGGCACAGGCTAGACACAGGCTAGACACAGGCTACACACAGGCTAGACACAGGCTAGACACGGGCTTGGCACAGACTAGACACTGGCTAAGCACAGGCTAGACACAGGCTAGAAACTGGCTAGGCACAGGCAAGACACAGGCTAGACACAGGCTAGACACTGGCTGGGCACAGGCTCGACACTGGCTAGGCACAGGCCAGACACAGGCTAGACACAGGCTAGACACAGGCTAGGCACAGGCTAGACACAGGTTAGAGACAGGCTAGACACAGGCTAGACACAGGCTAGACACAGGCTAGACACAGGTTGGACACAGGCTAGACACAGGCTAGACACAGGGTAGACACAGGGTAGACACAGGCTAGACACAGGTTAGACACAGGCTAGACACAGGCTAGACACAGGCTCGACACTGGCTAGGCACAGGCTAGACACAGGCTAGACACAGGATAGACACAGGCTAGACACAGGCTAGACACAGGTTAGACACAGGCTAGACACAGGTTAGACACAGGCTAGACACAGGCTAGACACAGGTTAGACTCAGGCTAGACACAGGCTAGACACAGGCTAGACACAGGCTAGACAAAGGCTAGACACAGGCTAAACACAGGCTAGACACAGGCTAGAAAAGGCTAGACACAGGCTAGACAGTGGCTTGGCACAGACTAGACACTGGCTAAGCACAGTCTACAAACTGGATAGGCACAGGCTAGACACAGGCTTGACACAGGCTGGGCACAGACTAGACACTGGCTAGGCACAGGCTAGACACTGGCCAGGCACAGGCTAGACAATGGCTATGAACAGGCTAGACAATGGCTATGAACAGGCTAGGTACTGGCTAGGTACAGGCTAGGTACTGGCTAGGTACAGGCTAGGCACTGGCTAGGTACAGGCTAGGCGGAGGCTAGGCACATACTTGACACAGGCTAGACAAAGGCTAGGCACAGGCTAGACACAGGCTAGACACAGGCTAGACACAGGCTAGACACAGGCTAGACACAGGCTAGACACCGGCAAGACACCGTCAAGACACAGACTAGACACAGGCTAGACAGAGGCTACACACTGGCTAGGCACATGCTAGACTCTGGCTATGCACAGGCTAGACAAAGGCTAGAAACTGGCTAGGCAGAGGCTAGGCACTGACTAGACACTGGCTAGGCATACGCTGTGCACATGCCAGTCTCAGGCAAGGCACAGGTTAGACACAGGCTAGACACTGGCTAGGCACAGGCTATGCACATGCCAGTCACAGGCAAGGCACAGGCTAGACACAGGCTAGATACTGTCTAGGCACAGGCTAGACACTGGCTTGGCACAGACTAGACACTTGCTAAGCACAGGCTACGCACAGGCTAGACACAGGCTAGACACAGGCTAGACACAGGCTAGACACAGGCTAGACACAGGCTAGACACAGGCTAGACACAGGCTAGACACAGGCTAGACACAGGCTAGACACAGGCTAGACATTGGCTGGGCACAGGCTAGACACTAGCTAGGCACAGGCTAGACACTGGCTGGACACAGGCTAGACACAGGCTAGACACAGGCTAGACACAGGCTAGACACAGGCTAGACACAAGCTAGACACAGGCTAGACACAGGCTAGACACAGGCTAGACACAGGCTAGACACAGGCTAGACAAAGGCTAGACACAGGCTAGACACAGGCTAGACACAGGCTAGACACAGGCTAGAGACTGGCTAGGCACAGGCTAGGCATACGCTACACACACCTGTCTCAGGCAATGCACAGGCTAGACACAGGCTAGGCACAGGCTAGGCACTGGCTAGACACTGGCTAGGCTTAGGCTAGACACAAGCTAGACACAGGCTAGATACAGGCTAGAAACAGGCTAGACACAGGCTAGACACATGCTAGACACAGGCTAGATACAGGCTAGACACAGGCTAGACACAGGCTAGACACAGGCTAGGCACAGGCTAGACACAGGCTAGACACAGGCTAGACACAGGCTAGAAACAGGCTAGACACAGGCTAGACACAGGCTAGACACAGGCTAGACACAGGCTAGACACTGGCTAGAAACTGGCTAGGCACAGGCTAGACACAGGCTAGACACTGGCTGGGCACAGGCTAGACACTGGCTAGGCACAGGCTAGACACAGACTAGACACAGGCTAGACACAGGCTAGACACAGGCTAGACACAGGCTAGACACAGGCTAGACACAGGCTAGACACAGGCTAGACACAGGCTAGACACAGGCTAGACACAAGCTAGACACAGGCTAGACACAGGCTAGACACAGGCTAGACACAGGCTAGACACAGGCTAGACACAGGCTAGAAACTGGCTAGGCACAGGCTAGACACCGGCTAGACACTGGCTGGGCACAGGCTAGACACTGGCTAGACACAGGCTAGACACATTCTAGACACAGGCTAGACACATTCTAGACACAGGCTAGACACAGGCAAGACACAGGCTAGACACAGGCTAGACACAGGCTAGACACAGGCTAGACACAGGCTAGACACAGGCTAGACACAGGCTAGACACAGGCTAGACACAGGCTAGACACAAGCTGGACACAGGCTAGACACAGGCTAGACACAGGCTAGAAACAGGCTAGATACAGGCTAGACACAGGCTAGACACAGGCTAGACACAGGCTAGACACAGGCTAGACACAGGCTAGACACAGGCTAGACACAGGCTAGACACAGGCTAGACACAGGCTAGACACAGGCTAGACACAGGCTAGACACAGGCTAGACACAGGCTAGACACATTCTAGACACAGGCTAGACACAGGCAAGACACAGGCTAGACACAGGCTAGACACAGGCTAGACACAGGCTAGACACAGGCTAGACACAGGCTAGACACTGGCTAGACACAGGCTAGACACAGGCTAGACACTGGCTTGGCACAGACTAGACACTGGCTAGGCACAGGCTAGACATAGGCTAGAAACTGGCTAGGCACAGGCTAGACACAGGCTAGACACTGGCTGGGCACAGGCTAGAAACTGGCTAGGCATAGGCTAGACACAGGCTAGACACTGGCTGGGCACAGGCTAGGCAGAGGCTAGGCACTGGCTACGTAAAGGCTAGGCAGAGGCTTGGCACATGCTAGACACAGGCTAGACACAGGCTAGACACAGGCTAGACACAGGCTAGACACAGGCTAGACACAGGCTAGACACAGGCCAGACACAGGCTAGAAGCTTGCTAGGCACAGGCTAGACACAGGCTAGACACTGGCTGGGCACAGGCTAGGCATAGGCTAGACACAGGCTAGACACAGGCTAGATACAGGCTAGACACAGGCTAGACACAGGCTAGACACAGGCTAAACACAGGCTAGACACAGGCTAGACACAGGCTAGACACATTCTAGACACAGGCTAGACACAGGCAAGACACATGCTAGACACAGACTAGACACAGGCTAGACACAGGCTAGACACAGGCTAGACACAAACTAGACACAGGCTAGACACAGGCTAGACACAGGCTAGAAACAGGCTAGACACAGGCTAGACACAGGCTAGACACTGGCTTGGCACAGACTAGACACTTGATAAGCACAGGCTAGACACAGGCTAGAAACTGGGTAGGCACAGGCTAGACAGAGGCTATACACTGGCTAGACACTGGCTAGGCACAGGCTACACACGCGCTAGACACAGGCTAGACACAGGATAGACACAGGCTAGACACAGGCTGGACACAGGCTAGACACAGGCTAGACACAGGCTAGACACAGGCTAGACACAGGTTAGACACATTCTAGACACAGGCTAGACACAGGCAAGACACAGGCTAGACACAGGCTAGACCCAGGCTAGACACAGGCTAGACACAGGCTAGACACAGGCTAGACACAGGCTAGACACAAGCTAGACACAGGCTAGACACAAGCTAGACACAGGCTAGACACAGGCTAGACACAGGTTAGACACAGGCTAGACACTGGCTTGGCACAGACTAGACACTGGCTAAGCACAGGCTAGACACAGGCTAGAAACTGGCTAGGCACAGGCTAGACAGAGGCTATACACTGGCTAGACACTGGCTAGGCACAGGCTACACACGCTAGACACAGGCTAGACGCAGGCTAGACACAAGCTAGACACAGGCTAGACACAGGCTAGACACAGGCTAGACACAGGCTAGACACAGGCTAGACACAGGCTAGACACAGGCTAGACCCAGGCTAGACACAGGCTAGACACAGGCTAGACACAGGCTAGACACAGGCTAGACACAGGCTAGACACAGGCTAGACACAGGCTAGACACAGGCTAGACACAGGCTAGACACAGGCTAGACACAGGCTAGACACAGGCTAGACACAGGCTAGACACAGGCTAGACACATTCTAGACACAGGCTAGACACAGGCAAGACACAGACTAGACACAGGCTAGACACAGGCTAGACACAGGCTAGACACAGGCTAGACACAGGCTAGACACAGGCTAGACACAGGCTAGACACAGGCTAGACACAGGCTAGACACAAGCTAGACACAGGCTAGACACAGGCTAGAAACACTCTAGATACAGGCTAGACACAGGCTAGACACAGGCTAGACACAGGCTAGACACAGGCTAGACACAGGCTAGACACAAACTAGACACAGGCTAGACACAGGCTAGACACATTCTAGACACAGGTAAGACACAGGCTAGATACAGGCTAGATACAGGCTAGACACAGGCTAGACACAGGCTAGACACAAGCTAGACACAGGCTAGACACAGGCTAGAGACAGGCTAGAAACAGGCTAGATACAGGCTAGACACAGGCTAGACACTGGCTTGGCACAGACTAGACACTGGCTAAGCACAGGCTAGACACAGGCTAGAAACTGGCTAAGCACAGGCTAGACAGAGGCTAGACACTGGCTAGACACTGGCTAGGCGCAGACTAGACACAGGCTAGACACAGGCTAGACACAGGCTAGACACAGGCTAGACAAAGGCTAGACACAGGCTAGAAACTGGCTAGGCACAGGCTAGACACAGGCTAGACACTGGCTGGGCACAGGCTAGACACTGGCTAGGCACAGGCTAGACACAGGCTAGACACAGGCTAGACACAGGCTAGACACAAGCTAGACACAGGCTAGACACAAGCTAGACACAGGCTAGACACAGGCTAAACACAGGCTTGAAACAGGCTATACACAGGCTAGACACAGGCTAGACACAGGCTAGACACGGGCTTGGCACAGACTAGACACTGGCTAAGCACAGGCTAGACACAGGCTAGAAACTGGCTACGCACAGGCTAGACACAGGCTAGACACTGGCTGGGCACAGGCTAGGCAGAGGCTAGGCACTGGCTACGTACAGGCTAGGTAGAGGCTAGCACATGCTAGACACAGGCTAGACACAGGCTAGACACAGGCTAGAAACAGGCTAGACACAGGCCAGACACAGGCTAGAAACTTGCTAGGCACAGGCTAGACACAGGCTAGACACTGGCTAGACACTGGCTAGACACAGGCTAGACACATTCTAGACACAGGCTAGACACAGGCTAGACACATTCTAGACACAGGCTAGACACAGGCAAGACACAGGCTAGACACAGGCTAGACACAGGCTAGACACAGGCTAGACACAGGCTAGACACAGGCTAGACACAGGCTAGACATAGGCTAGACACAAGCTAGACACAGGCTAGACACAGGCTAGAAACAGGCTAGATACAGGCTAGACACAGGCTAGATACAGGCTAGACACAGGCTAGACACAGGCTAGACACAGGCTAGACACAGGCTAGACACAGGCTAGACACATTCTAGACACAGGCTAGACACATGCAAGACACAGGCTAGACACAGGCTACATACAGGCTAGACACAGGCTAGACACAGGCTAGACACAGGCTAGCCACAGGCTAGAAACAGGCTAGATACAGGCTAGACACAGGCTAGACACTGGCTTGGCACAGACTAGACACTGGCTAAGCACAGGCTAGACACAGGCTAGAAACTGGCTAGGCAAAGGCTAGACAGAGGCTATACACTGGCTAGACACAGGCTAGACACAGGCTAGACACAGGCTAGAAACAAGCTAGACACAGGCCAGACACAGGCTAGAAACTTGCTAGGCACAGGCTAGACACAGGCTAGACACTGGCTAGACACTGGCTAGACACTGGCTAGACACTGGCTAGACACAGGCTAGACACATTCTAGACACAGGCTAGACACAGGCTAGACACATTCTAGACACAGGCTAGACACAGGCAAGACACAGGCTAGACACAGGCGAGACACAGGCTAGACACAGGCTAGACACAGGCTAGACACAGGCTAGACACAGGCTAGACATAGGCTAGACACAAGCTAGACACAGGCTAGACACAGGCTAGAAACAGGCTAGATACAGGCTAGACACAGGCTAGATACAGGCTAGACACAGGCTAGACACAGGCTAGACACAGGCTAGACACAGGCTAGACACAGGCTAGACACAGGCTAGACACAGGCTAGCCACAGGCTAGAAACAGGCTAGCCACAGGCTAGAAACAGGCTAGATACAGGCTAGACACAGGCTAGACACTGGCTTGGCACAGACTAGACACTGGCTAAGCACAGGCTAGACACAGGCTAGAAACTGGCTAGGCACAGGCTAGACAGAGGCTATACACTGGCTAGACACAGGCTAGACACAGACTAGACACAGGCTAGACACAGGCTAAACACAGGCTAGACACAGGCTAGACACAGGCTAGACACAGGCTAGACACATTCTAGACACAGGCTAGACACAGGCTAGACACAGGCAAGACACATGCTAGACACAGACTAGACACAGGCTAGACACAGGCTAAACACAGGCTAGACACAAACTAGACACAGGCTAGACACAGGCTAGACACAGGCTAGACACAGGCTAGACACAGGCTAGACACAGGCTAGACACTGGCTTGGCACAGACTAGACACTGGATAAGTACAGGCTAGACACAGGCTAGAAACTGGCTAGGCACAGTCTAGACAGAGGCTATACACTGGCTAGACACTGGCTAGGCACAGGCTACACACGCGCTAGACACAGGCTAGACACAGGCTAGACACAGGCTAGACACAGGCTGGACACAGGCTAGACACAGGCTAGACACAGGCTAGACACTGGCTAGACACAGGCTAGACACAGGCTAGACACAGGCTAGACACAGGTTAGACACATTCTAGACACAGGCTAGACACAGGCAAGACACAGGCTAGACACAGGCTAGACACAGGCTAGACACAAACTAGACACAGGCTAGACACAGGCTAGACACATTCTAGACACAGGTAAGACACAGGCTAGATACAGGCTAGATACAGGCTAGACACAGGCTAGACACAGGCTAGACACAAGCTAGACACAGGCTAGACACAGGCTAGAGACAGGCTAGAAACAGGCTAGATACAGGCTAGACACAGGCTAGACACAGGCTAGACACTGGCTTGGCACAGACTAGACACTGGCTAAGCACAGGCTAGACACAGGCTAGAAACTGGCTAAGCACAGGCTAGACAGAGGCTAGACACTGGCTAGACACTGGCTAGGCACAGACTAGACACAGGCTAGACACAGGCTAGACACAGGCTAGACACAGGCTAGACACAGGCTAGACACAGGCTAGACACAGGCTAGACACAGGCTAGACACAGGCTAGATACAGGCTAGACACAGGCTAGACACAGGCTAGACAAAGGCTAGACACAGGCTAGAATCTGGCTAGGCACAGGCTAGACACAGGCTAGACACTGGCTGGGCACAGGCTAGACACTGGCTAGGCACAGGCTAGACACAGGCTAGACACAAGCTAGACACAGGCTAGACACAAGCTAGACACAGGCTAGACACAGGCTAAACACAGGCTTGAAACAGGCTAGACACAGGCTAGACACAGGCTAGACACAGGCTAGACACGGGCTTGGCACAGACTAGACACTGGCTAAGCACAGGCTAGACACAGGCTAGAAACTGGCTACGCACAGGCTAGACACAGGCTAGACACAGGCTAGACACTGGCTGGGCACAGGCTAGGCAGAGGCTAGGCACTGGCTACGTACAGGCTAGGTAGAGGCTAGGCACATGCTAGACACAGGCTAGACACAGGCTAGAAACAGGCTAGACACAGGCCAGACACAGGCTAGAAACTTGCTAGGCACAGGCTAGACACAGGCTAGACACTGGCTAGACACTGGCTAGACACAGGCTAGACACATTCTAGACACAGGCTAGACACAGGCTAGACACATTCTAGACACAGGCTAGACACAGGCAAGACACAGGCTAGACACAGGCTAGACACAGGCTAGACACAGGCTAGACAAAGGCTAGACACAGGCTAGAAACTGGCTAGGCACAGGCTAGACACAGGCTAGACACTGACTGGGCACAGGCTAGACACTGGCTAGGCACAGGCTAGACACAGGCTAGACACAGGCTAGACACAAGCTAGACACAGGCTAGACACAAGCTAGACACAGGCTAGACACAGGCTAAACACAGGCTTGAAACAGGCTAGACACAGGCTAGACACAGGCTAGACACGGGCTTGGCACAGACTAGACACTGGCTAAGCACAGGCTAGACACAGGCTAGAAACTGGCTACGCACAGGCTAGACACAGGCTAGACACTGGCTGGGCACAGGCTAGGCAGAGGCTAGGCACTGGCTACGTACAGGCTAGGTAGAGGCTAGGCACATGCTAGACACAGGCTAGACACAGGCTAGACACAGGCTAGAAACAGGCTAGACACAGGCCAGACACAGGCTAGAAACTTGCTAGGCACAGGCTAGACACAGGCTAGACACTGGCTAGACTCTGGCTAGACACAGGCTAGACACTTTCTAGACACAGGCTAGACACAGGCTAGACACATTCTAGACACAGGCTAGACACAGGCAAGACACAGGCTAGACACAGGCTAGACACAGGCTAGACACAGGCTAGACACAGGCTAGACACAGGCTAGACACAGGCTAGACACAGGCTAGACATAGGCTAGACACAAGCTAGACACAGGCTAGACACAGGCTAGAAACAGGCTAGATACAGGCTAGACACAGGCTAGATACAGGCTAGACACAGGCTAGACACAGGCTAGACACAGGCTAGACACAGGCTAGACACAGGCTAGACACAGGCTAGACACATTCTAGACACAGGCTAGACACAGGCAAGACACAGGCTAGACACAGGCTACATACAGGCTAGACACAGGCTAGACACAGGCTAGACACAGGCTAGCCACAGGCTAGAAACAGGCTAGATACAGGCTAGACACAGGCTAGACACTGGCTTGGCACAGACTAGACACTGGCTAAGCACAGGCTAGATACAGGCTAGAAACTAGCTAGGCACAGGCTATACAGAGGCTATACACTGGCTAGACACAGGCTAGACACAGACTAGACACAGGCTAGACACAGGCTAAACACAGGCTAGACACAGGCTAGACACAGGCTAGACACAGGCTAGACACATTCTAGACACAGGCTAGACACAGGCAAGACACATGCTAGACACAGACTAGACACAGGCTAGACACAGGCTAGACACAGGCTAGACACAAACTAGACACAGGCTAGACACAGGCTAGACACAGGCTAGACACAGGCTAGAAACAGGCTAGACACAGGCTAGACACTGGCTTGGCACAGACTAGACACTGGATAAGTACAGGCTAGACACAGGCTAGAAACTGGCTAGGCACAGGCTAGACAGAGGCTATACACTGGCTAGACACTGGCTAGGCACAGGCTACACACGCGCTAGACACAGGCTAGACACAGGCTAGACACAGGCTAGACACAGGCTAGACACAGGCTGGACACAGGCTAGACACAGGCTAGACACAGGCTAGACACTGGCTAGACACAGGCTAGACACAGGCTAGACACAGGCTAGACACAGGTTAGACACATTCTAGACACAGGCTAGACACAGGCAAGACACAGGCTAGACACAGGCTAGACACAGGCTAGACACAGGCTAGACACAGGCTAGACACAAGCTAGACACAGGCTAGACACAGGCTAGACACAGGCTAGACACAAGCTAGACACAGGCTAGACACAAGCTAGACACAGGCTAGACACAGGCTAGACACAGGTTAGACACAGGCTAGACACTGGCTTGGCACAGACTAAACACTGGCTAAGCACAGGCTAGACACATTCTAGACACAGGCTAGACACAGGCTAGACACATTCTAGACACAGGCTAGACACAGGCAAGACACAGGCTAGACACAGGCTAGACACAGGCTAGACACAGGCTAGACACAGGCTAGACACAGGCTAGACACAGGCTAGACACAGGCTAGACACAGGCTAGACACAGGCTAGACACAGGCTAGACACAGGCTAGACACAAGCTAGACACAGGCTAGACACAGGCTAGAAACAGGCTAGATACAGGCTAGACACAGGCTAGATACAGGCTAGACACAGGCTAGACACAGGCTAGACACAGGCTAGACACAGGCTAGACACAGGCTAGACACATTCTAGACACAGGCTAGACACAGGCAAGACACAGGCTAGACACAGGCTACATACAGGCTAGACACAGGCTAGACACAGGCTAGACACAGGCTAGCCACAGGCTAGAAACAGGCTAGATACAGGCTAGACACAGGCTAGACACTGGCTTGGCACAGACTAGACACTGGCTAGGCACAGGCTTGACACAGGCTAGAAACTGGCTAGGCACAGGCTAGACAGAGGCTATACACTGGCTAGACACAGGCTAGACACAAGCTAGACACAGGCTAGACACTGGCTTGGCACAGACTAGACACTGGATAAGCACAGGCTAGACACAGGCTAGAAACTGGCTAGGCACAGGCTAGACAGAGGCTATACACTAGCTAGACACTGGCTAGGCACAGGCTACACACGCGCTAGACACAGGCTAGACACAGGCTAGACACAGGCTGGACACAGGCTAGACACAGGCTACATACAGGCTAGACTCAGGCTAGCCACAGGCTAGAAACAGGCTAGACACTGGCTTGGCACAGACTAGACACTGGCTAAGCACAGGCTAGACACAGGCTAGAAACTGGCTAGGCACAGGCTAGACAGAGGCTATACACTGGCTAGACACAGGCTAGACACAGGCTAGACACAGGCTAGACACAGGCTAAACACAGGCTAGACACAGGCTAGACACAGGCTAGACACAGGCTAGACACATTCTAGACACAGGCCAGACACAGGCTAGACACAGGCTAGACACAGGCTACATACAGGCTAGACTCAGGCTAGCCACAGGCTAGAAACAGGCTAGACACTGGCTTGGCACAGACTAGACACTGGCTAAGCACAGGCTAGACACAGGCTAGAAACTGGCTAGGCACAGGCTAGACAGAGGCTATACACTGGCTAGACACAGGCTAGACACAAGCTAGACACAGGCTAGACACAGGCTAAACACAGGCTAGACACAGACTAGACACAGGCTAGACACAGGCTAGACACAGGCTAAACACATTCTAGACACAGGCTAGACACAGGCAAGACACATGCTAGACACAGACTAGACACAGGCTAGACACAGGCTAGACACTGGCTAGACACAAACTAGACACAGGCTAGACACAGGCTAGACACAGGCTAGAAACAGGCTAGACACAAGCTAGACACAGGCTAGACACTGGCTTGGCACAGACTAGACACTGGATAAGCACAGGCTAGACACAGGCTAGAAACTGGCTAGGCACAGGCTAGACAGAGGCTATACACTGGCTAGACACTGGCTAGGCACAGGCTACACACGCTAGACACAGGCTAGACACAGGCTAGACACAGGCTAGACACAGGCTAGACACAGGCTAGACACAGGCTAGACACTGGCTAGACACAGGCTAGACACAGGCTAGACACAGGCTAGACACAGGTTAGACACATTCTAGACACAGGCTAGACACAGGCAAGACACAGGCTAGACACAGGCTAGACACAGGCTATACACAGGCTAGACACAGGCTAGACACAGGCTAGACACAGGCTAGACACAGGCTAGACACAGGCTAGACACAAGCTAGACACAGGCTAGACACAAGCTAGACACAGGCTAGACAAAGGCTAGACACAGGCTAGACACAGGTTAGACACTGGCTTGGCACAGACTAGACACTGGCTAAGCACAGGCTAGACACAGGCTAGAAACTGGCTAGGCACAGGCTAGACAGAGGCTATACACTGGCTAGACACTGGCTAGGCACAGGCTACACACGCGCTAGACACAGGCTAGACGCAGGCTAGACACAAGCTAGACACAAGCTAGACACAGGCTAGACACAGGCTAGACACAGGCTAGACACAGGCTAGACACAGGCTAGACACAGGCTAGACACAGGCTAGACACAGGCTAGACACAGGCTAGACACAGGCTAGACACAGGCTAGACACAGGCTAGACACTGGCTAGACACAGGCTAGACACAGGCTAGACACAGGCTAGACACAGGCTAGACACAGGCTAGACACAGGCTAGACACAGGCTAGACACAGGCTAGACACAGGCTAGACACATTCTAGACACAGGCTAGACACAGGCAAGACACAGACTAGACACAGGCTAGACACAGGCTAGACACATGCTAGACACAGGCTAGACACAGGCTAGACACAGGCTAGACACAGGCTAGACACAGGCTAGACACTGGCTTGGCACAGACTAGACACTGGCTAAGCACAGGCTAGACACAGGCTAGAAACTCGCTAGACACAGGCTAGACACAGGCTAGACACAGGCTAGACACAGGCTAGACACATTCTAGACACAGGCTAGACACAGGTAAGACACAGGCTAGACACAGGCTAGATACAGGCTAGACACAGGCTAGACACAGGCTAGACACAGGCTAGACACAAGCTAGACACAGGCTAGACACAGGCTAGACACAGGCTAGAAACAGGCTAGACACAGGCTAGACACAGGCTAGACACAGGCTAGACACAGGCTAGACACAGGCTAGAAACTGGCTAGGCACAGGCTAGACACAGGCTAGACACTGGCTGGGCACAGGCTAGACACTGGCTAGGCACAGGCTAGACACAGGCTAGACACAGGCTAGACACAAGCTAGACACAGGCTAGACACAAGCTAGACACAGGCTAGACACAGGCTAAACACAGGCTAGACACAGGCTAGACACTGGCTTGGCACAGACTAGACACTGGCTAAGCACAGGCTAGACACAGGCTAGAAACTCGCTAGACACAGGCTAGACACAGGCTAGACACAGGCTAGACACAGGCTAGACACAGGCTAGACACAGGCTAGACACATTCTAGACACAGGCTAGACACAGGCAAGACACAGACTAGACACAGGCTAGACACAGGCTAGACACATGCTAGACACAGGCTAGACACAGGCTAGACACAGGCTAGACACAGGCTAGACACGGGCTTGGCACAGACTAGACACTGGCTAAGCACAGGCTAGACACAGGCTAGAAACTGGCTAGGCACAGGCTAGACACAGGCTAGACACTGGCTGGGCACAGGCTAGGCAGAGGCTAGGCACTGGCTACGTACAGGCTAGGTAGAGGCTAGGCACATGCTAGACACAGGCTAGACACAGGCTAGACACAGGCTAGACACAGGCTAGACACAGGCTAGACACAGGTTAGACACAGGCTAGACACAGGCTAGACACTGGCTAGACACAGGCTAGACACAGGCTAGACACAGGCTAGACACAGGCTAGACACAGGCTAGACACAGGCTAGACACATTCTAGACACAGGCTAGACACAGGCAAGACACAGACTAGACACAGGCTAGACACAGGCTAGACACATGCTAGACACAGGCTAGACACAGGCTAGACACAGGCTAGACACAGGCTAGACACTGGCTTGGCACAGACTAGACACTGGCTAAGCACAGGCTAGACACAGGCTAGAAACTGGCTAGACACAGGCTAGACACAGGCTAGACACAGGCTAGACACAGGCTAGACACAGGCTAGACACAGGCTAGACACATTCTAGACACAGGCTAGACACAGGTAAGACACAGGCTAGACACAGGCTAGATACAGGCTAGACACAGGCTAGACACAGGCTAGACACAGGCTAGACACAAGCTAGACACAGGCTAGACACAGGCTAGACACAGGTTAGAAACAGGCTAGACACAGGCTAGACACAGGCTAGACACAAGCTAGACACAGGCTAGACACAGGCTAGAAACTGGCTAGGCACAGGCTAGACACAGGCTAGACACTGGCTGGGCACAGGCTAGACACTGGCTAGGCACAGGCTAGACACAGGCTAGACACAGGCTAGACACAAGCTAGACACAGGCTAGACACAAGCTAGACACAGGCTAGACACAGGCTAAACACAGGCTTGAAACAGGCTAGACAAAGGCTAGACACAGGCTAGACACGGGCTTGGCACAGACTAGACACTGGCTAAGCACAGGCTAGACACAGGCTAGAAACTGGCTAGGCACAGGCTAGACACAGGCTAGACACTGGCTGGGCACAGGCTAGGCAGAGGCTAGGCACTGGCTACGTACAGGCTAGGTAGAGGCTAGGCACATGCTAGACACAGGCTAGACACAGGCTAGACACAGGCTAGACACAGGCTAGACACAGGCTAGACACAGGCTAGACACAGGCTAGACACAGGCTAGACACAGGATAGAAACAGGCCAGACACAGGCCAGACACAGGCTAGCAACTTGCTAGGCACAGGCTAGACACAGGCTAGACACTGGCTAGACACTGGCTAGACACAGGCTAGACACAGGCTAGACACATTCTAGACACAGGCTAGACACAGGCTAGACACATTCTAGACACAGGCTAGACACAGGCAAGACACAGGCTAGACACAGGCTAGACACAGGCTAGACACAGGCTAGACACAGGCTAGACACAGGCTAGACACAGGCTAGACACAGGCTAGACACAGGCTAGACACAGGCTAGACACAGGCTAGACACAAGCTAGACACAGGCTAGACACAGGCTAGAAACAGGCTAGATACAGGCTAGACCCAGGCTAGATACAGGCTAGACACAGGCTAGACACAGGCTAGACACAGGCTAGACACAGGCTAGACACATTCTAGACACAGGCTAGACACAGGCAAGACACAGGCTAGACACAGGCTAGACACAGGCTAGACACTGGCTTGGCACAGTCTAGATACTGGAAAAGCACAGGCTAGACACAGGCTAGAAACTGGCTAGGCACAGGCTAGACAGAGGCTATACACTGGCTAGACACTGGCTAGGCACAGGCTACACACAGGCTAGACACAGGCTAGACACAGGCTAGACACAGGCTAGACACAGGCTAGACACAGGCTAGACACAGGCTAGACACAGGCTAGACACAGGCTAGACACAGGCTAGACACAGGCTAGACACAGGCTAGACACAGGCTAGACACTGGCTAGACAAAGGTTAGACACAGGCTAGAAACTGGCTAGGCACAGGCTAGACACAGGCTAGACACTGGCTGGGCACAGGCTAGACACTGGCTAGGCACAGGCTAGACACAGGCTAGACACAGGCTAGACACAAGCTAGACACAGGCTAGACACAAGCTAGACACTGGCTAGACACAGGCTAAACACAGGCTTGAAACAGGCTAGACAAAGGCTAGACACAGGCTAGACACGGGCTTGGCACAGACTAGACACTGGCTAAGCACAGGCTAGACACAGGCTAGAAACTGGCTAGGCACAGGCTAGACACAGGCTAGACACTGGCTGGGCACAGGCTAGCCAGAGGCTAGGCACTGGCTACGTACAGGCTAGGTAGAGGCTAGGCACATGCTAGACACAGGCTAGACACAGGCTAGACACAGGATAGAAACAGGCCAGACACAGGCCAGACACAGGCTAGAAACTTGCTAGGCACAGGCTAGACACAGGCTAGACACTGGCTAGACACTGGCTAGACACAGGCTAGACACATTCTAGACACAGGCTAGACACAGGCTAGACACATTCTAGACACAGGCTAGACACAGGCAAGACACAGGCTAGACACAGGCTAGACACAGGCTAGACACAGGCTAGACACAGGCTAGACACAGGCTAGACACAGGCTAGACACAGGCTAGACACAGGCTAGACACAAGCTAGACACAGGCTAGACACAGGCTAGAAACAGGCTAGATACAGGCTAGACCCAGGCTAGATACAGGCTAGACACAGGCTAGACACAGGCTAGACACAGGCTAGACACAGGCTAGACACAGGCTAGACACATTCTAGACACAGGCTAGACACAGGCAAGACACAGGCTAGACACAGGCTAGACACAGGCTAGATACTGGCTTGGCACAGACTAGACACTGGAAAAGCACAGGCTAGACACAGGCTAGAAACTGGCTAGGCACAGGCTAGACAGAGGCTATACACTGGCTAGACACTGGCTAGGCACAGGCTACACACGCGCTAGACACAGGCTAGACACAGGCTAGACACAAGCTAGACACAGGCTAGACACAGGCTAGACACAGGCTAGACACAGGCTAGACACAGGCTAGACACAGGCTAGACACAGGCTAGACACAGGCTAGACACAGGCTAGACACAGGCTAGACACAGGCTAGACACAGGCTAGACACAGGCTAGACACATTCTAGACACAGGCTAGACACAGGCAAGACACAGACTAGACACAGGCTAGACACAGGCTAGACACATGCTAGACACAGGCTAGACACAGGCTAGACACAGGCTAGACACAGGCTAGACACAGGCTAGACACAGGCTAGACACTGGCTTGGCACAGACTAGACACTGGCTAAGCACAGGCTAGACACAGGCTAGAAACTGGCTAGACACAGGCTAGACACAGGCTAGACACATTCTAGACACAGGCTAGACACAGGTAAGACACAGGCTAGACACAGGCTAGATACAGGCTAGACACAGGCTAGACACAGGCTAGACACAGGCTAGACACAAGCTAGACACAGGCTAGACACAGGCTAGACACAGGCTAGAAACAGGCTAGATACAGGCTAGACACAAGCTAGACACTGGCTAGACAAAGGCTAGACACAGGCTAGAAACTGGCTAGGCACAGGCTAGACACAGGCTAGACACTGGCTGGGCACAGGCTAGACACTGGCTAGGCACAGGCTAGACACAGGCTAGACACAGGCTAGACACAAGCTAGACACAGGCTAGACACAAGCTAGACACAGGCTAGACACAGGCTAAACACAGGCTTGAAACAGGCTAGACACAGGCTAGACACAGGCTAGACACGGGCTTGGCACAGACTAGACACTGGCTAAGCACAGGCTAGACACAGGCTAGAAACTGGCTAGGCACAGGCTAGACACAGGCTAGACACTGGCTGGGCACAGGCTAGGCAGAGGCTAGGCACTGGTTACGTACAGGCTAGGTAGAGGCTAGGCACATGCTAGACACAGGCTAGACACAGGCTAGACACAGGATAGAAACAGGCTAGACACAGGCCAGACACAGGCTAGAAACTTGCTAGGCACAGTCTAGACACAGGCTAGACACAGGCTAGACACTGGCTAGACACAGGCTAGACACATTCTAGACACAGGCTAGACACAGGCTAGACACATTCTAGACACAGGCTAGACACAGGCAAGACACAGGCTAGACACAGGCTAGACACAGGCTAGACACAGGCTAGACACAGGCTAGACACAGGCTAGACACAGGCTAGACACAGGCTAGACACAGGCTAGACACAGGCTAGACACATGCTAGACACAGGCTAGACACAGGCTAGAAACAGGCTAGATACAAGCTAGACCCAGGCTAGATACAGGCTAGACACAGGCTAGACACAGGCTAGACACAGGCTAGACACAGGCTAGACACAGGCTAGACACAGGCTAGACACAGGCAAGACACAGGCTAGACACAGGCTACATACAGGCTAGACACAGGCTAGACACAGGCTAGACACAGGCTAGCCACAGGCTAGAAACAGGCTAGATACAGGCTAGACACAGGCTAGACACTGGCTTGGCACAGACTAGACACTGGCTAAGCACAGGCTAGACACAGGCTAGAAACTGGCTAGGCACAGGCTAGACAGAGGCTATACACTGGCTAGACACTGGCTAGGCACAGGCTAGAAACAGGCTAGACACAGGCTAGACACAGGCTAGACACAGGCTAGACACAGGCTAGACACAGGCTAGGCACAGGCTAGACACAGGCGAGACACAGGCTAGACACAGGCTAGACACAGGCTAGACACAGGCTAGACACAGGCTAGACACAGGCAAGACACAAGCTAGACACAGGCTAGACACAGGCTAGACACTGGCTAGAAACTGGCTAGGCACAGGCTAGACACAGGCTAGACACTGGCTGGGCACAGGCTAGACACTGGCTAGGCACAGGCTAGACACAGACTAGACACAGGCTAGACACAGGCTAGACACAGGCTAGACACAGGCTAGACACAGGCTAGACACAGGCTAGACACAGGCTAGACAGAGGCTAGACACAGGCTAGACAAAGGCTAGACACAGGCTAGAAACTGGCTAGGCACAGGCTAGACACAGGCTAGGCACTGGCTGGGCACAGGCTAGACACTGGCTAGGCACAGGCTAGACACAGGCTAGACACAGGCTAGACACAGGCTAGACACAGGCTAGACACAGGCTAGACACAAGCTAGTCACAGGCTAGACACAAGCTAGACACAGGGTAGACACAGGCTAGACACAGGCTTGAAACAGGCTAGACACAGGCTAGACACGGGCTTGGTACAGACTAGACACTGGCTAAGCACAGGCTAGACACAGGCTAGAAACTGGCTAGGCACAGGCTAGACACAGGCTAGACACTGGCTGGGCACAGGCTAGACACAGGCCAGACACAGGCTAGAAACTTGCTAGGCACAGGCTAGACACTGGCTGGGCACTGGCTAGACACAGGCTAGACACAGGCTAGACACAGGCTAGACACAGGCTAGACACAGGCTAGACACAGGCTAGACACAGGCTAGACACAGGCTAGACACAGGCTAGACACAGGCTAGACACAGGCTAGACAGGCACACAGGCTAGACACAGGCTAGACACAGGCTAGACACAGGCTAGACACAGGCTAGACACAGACACAGGCTAGACACAGGCTAGACACAGGCTAGACACAGGCTAGACACAGGCTAGACACAGGCTAGACACAGGCTAGACACAGGCTAGACACAGGCTAGGCTAGACACAGGCTAGACACAGGCTAGACACAGGCTAGACACAGGCTAGACACAGGCTAGACACAGGCTAGACACAGGCTAGACACAGGCTAGACACAGGCTAGGCACAGGCTAGGCACAGGCTAGACACCGGCTAGACACCGGCTAGGCACAGACTAGACACAGGCTAGACAGAGGCTATACACTGGCTAGGCACAGGCTAGACACAGGCTATGCACAGGCTAGACAAAGGCTATGCACAGGCTAGACAAAGGCTAGACACTGGCTAGGCACAGGCTAGGCACTGGCTAGACACTGGCTAGGCACACGCTATGCACATGCCTGTCTCAGGCAAGGCACAGGCTAGAAACAAGCTAGACACTGGCTAAGCACAGGCTATGCACATGCCAGTCACAGGCAAGGCACAGGCTAGACACAGGCTTGACACAGGCTAGGCACAGGCTATGCACATGCCAGTCACAGGCAAGGCACAGGCAAGACACAGGCTAGTCACAGGCTAGGCACAGGCAAGGCACAGGCTAGGCACAGGCTAGGCACTGGCTAGACACTGGCTAGGCACACGCTATGCACATGCCAGTCTCAGGCAACGCACAGGCAACGCACAGGCTAGACACAGGCTAGACACTGGCTAGGCACAGGCTAGGCACAGGCTAGGCACTGGCTAGACACTGGCTAGGCACACGCTATGCACATGCCAGTCTCAGGCAAGGCACAGGCTAGACACAGGCTAGACACTGGCTAGGCACAGGCTATGCACATGCCAGTCTAAGGCAAGGCACAGGCTAGATACAGGCTAGATACTGGCTAGGCACAGGCTATGCACATGCCAGTCACAGGCAAGGCACAGGCTAGACACTGGCTAGGCACAGGCTAGACACTAGCTTGGCACAGACTAGACACTGGCTAAGCACAGGCTAGATACAGGCTAGAAACTGGCTAGGCACAGGCTAGACACAGGCTAGACACTGGCTGGGCACAGGCTAGACACTGGCTAGGCACAGGCTATACACTGGCTAGGCACAGGCTAGTCACAGGCTATGCACAGGCTAGACAAAGGCTAGACACTGGCTAGGCACAGGCTAGGCACAGGCTAGACACTGGCTAGGCACACGTTATGCACATGCCTGTTTCAGGCAAGGCACAGGCTAGACACAGGCTAGACACAGGCTAGACACAGGCTAGACACAGGCTAGGCACAGGCTAGACACAGGCGAGACACAGGCTAGACACAGGCTAGACACAGGCTAGACACATGCTAGACACAGGCTAGACACAGGCTAGACACAGGCTAGACACAGGCTAGACACAGGCTAGACACAGGCTAGACACAGGCCTGACACAGGCTAGACACAGGCTAGACACAGGCTAGACACAGGCTAGACACAGGCTAGACACAGGCTAGACACAGGCTAGACACAAGCTAGATACAGGCTAGACACAGGCTAGATACAGGCTAGACACAGGCTAGACACAGGCTAGACACAGGCTAGACACAGGCTAGACACATTCTAGACACAGGCTAGACACAGGCAAGACACAGGCTAGACACAGGCTACATACAGGCTAGACACAGGCTGGGCACAGGCTAGGCAGAGGCTAGGCACTGGCTACGTACAGGCTAGGTAGAGGCTAGGCACATGCTAGACACAGGCTAGACACAGGCTAGACACAGGCTAGACACAGGCTAGACACAGGCTAGACACAGGCTAGACACAGGCCAGACACAGGCTAGAAACTTGCTAGGCACAGGCTAGGCACAGGCTAGACACAGGCTAGACACAGGCTAGACACAGGCTAGACACAGGCTAGACACAGGCTAGACACATTCTAGACACAGGCTAGACACATTCTAGACACAGGCTAGACACAGGCAAGACACAGGCTAGACACAGGCTAGACACAGGCTAGACACAGGCTAGACACAGGCTAGACACAGGCTAGACACAGGCCAGACACAGGCTAGACACAGGCCAGACACAGGCTAGAACCTTGCTAGGCACAGGCTAGACACAGGCTAGACACTGGCTAGACACAGGCTAGACACAGGCTAGACACAGGCTAGACACAGGCTAGACACAGGCTAGACACAGGCTAGACACAGGCCAGACACAGGCTAGAAACTTGCTAGGCACAGGCTAGACACAGGCTAGAAACTTGCTAGGCACAGGCTAGACACAGGCTAGACACTGGCTAAGCACAGGCTATGCACATGCCTGTCTCAGGCAAGGCACAGGCTAGACACAAGCTAGACACTGGCTAAGCACAGGCTATGCACATGCCAGTCACAGGCAAGGCACAGGCTAGACACAGGCTAGACACAGGCTAGGCACAGGCTAGACACAGGCTAGACACAGGCTAGACACAGGCCAGACACAGGCTAGAAACTTGCTAGGCACAGGCTAGACACAGGCTAGGCACTGGCTAGACACAGGCTAGACACAGGCTAGACACAGGCTAGACACAGGCTAGACACAGGCTAGACACAGGCTAGACACAGGCTAGACACAGGCTAGACACAGGCTAGACACAGGCCAGACACAGGCTAGAAACTGGCTAGGCACAGGCTAGACACAGGCTAGACACTGGCTAAGCACAGGCTATGCACATGCCTGTCTCAGGCAAGGCACAGGCTAGAAACAAGCTAGACACTGGCTAAGCACAGGCTATGCACATGCCAGTCACAGGCAAGGCACAGGCTAGACACAGGCTTGACACAGGCTAGGCACAGGCTATGCACATGCCAGTCACAGGCAAGGCACAGGCAAGACACAGGCTAGTCACAGGCTAGGCATAGGCAAGGCACAGGCTAAGCACAGGCTAGGCACTGGATAGACACTGGCTAGGCACACGCTATGCACATGCCAGTCTCAGGCAACGCACAGGCTAGACACAGGCTAGACACTGGCTAGGCACAGGCTAGGCACAGGCTAGGCACTGGCTAGACACTGGCTAGGCACACGCTATGCACATGCCAGTCTCAGGCAAGGCACAGGCTAGACACAGGCTAGACACTGGCTAGGCAGAGGCTATGCACATGCCAGTCTAAGGCAAGGCACAGGCTAGATACAGGCTAGATACTGGCTAGGCACAGGCTATGCACATGCCAGTCACAGGCAAGGCACAGGCTAGACACTGGCTAGGCACAGGCTAGACACTAGCTTGGCACAGACTAGACACTGGCTAAGCACAGGCTAGATACAGGCTAGAAACTGGCTAGGCACAGGCTAGACACAGGCTAGACACTGGCTGGGCACAGGCTAGACACTGGCTAGGCACAGGCTATACACTGGCTAGGCACAGGCTAGTCACAGGCTATGCACAGGCTAGACAAAGGCTAGACACTGGCTAGGCACAGGCTAGGCACAGGCTAGACACTGGCTAGGCACACGTTATGCACATGCCTGTTTCAGGCAAGGCACAGGCTAGACACAGGCTAGACACAGGCTAGACACAGGCTAGACACAGGCTAGGCACAGGCTAGACACAGGCTAGACACAGGCTAGACACAGGCTAGACACAGGCTAGACACAGGCTAGACACAGGCTAGACACATTCTAGACACAGGCTAGACACAGGCTAGACACATTCTAGACACAGGCTAGACACAGGCAAGACACAGGCTAGACACAGGCTAGACACAGGCTAGACACAGGCTAGACACAGGCTAGACACAGGCTAGACACAGGCTAAACACAGGCTAGACACAGGCTAGACACAGGCTAGACACAGGCTAGACACAGGCTAGACACAGGCTAGACACAGGCTAGACACAGGCTAGACACAGGCTAGACACATTCTAGACACAGGCTAGACACAGGCTACATACAGGCTAGACACAGGCTGGGCACAGGCTAGGCAGAGGCTAGGCACTGGCTACGTACAGGCTAGGTAGAGGCTAGGCACATGCTAGACACAGGCTAGACACAGGCTAGACACAGGCTAGACACAGGCTAGACACAGGCTAGACACAGGCTAGACACAGGCTAGACACAGGCTAGACACTGGCTGGGCACAGGCTAGACACTGGCTAGGCACAGGCTAGACACAGGCTAGACACAGGCTAGACACAGGCTAGACATAGGCTAGACACAGGCTAGACAGAGGCTAGACACAGGCTAGACACAGGCTAGACACAGGCTAGAAACTGGCTAGGCACAGGCTAGACACAGGCTAGACACAGGCTAGACACTGGCTGGGCACAGGCTAAACACTGGCTAGGCACAGGCTAGACACAGGCTAGACACAGGCTAGACACAGGCTAGACACAGGCTAGACACAGGCTAGACACAAGCCAGACACAGGCTAGAAACTTGCTAGGCACAGGCTAGACACAGGCTAGACACTGGCTAGACACAGGCTAGACACAGGCTAGACACAGGCTACATACAGGCTAGATACAGGCTAGACACAGGCTAGACACAGGCTAGACACAGGCTAGCCACAGGCTAGACACAGGCTAGCCACAGGCTAGAAGCATGCTAGATACAGGCTAGACACAGGCTAGACACTGGCTTGGCACAGACTAGACACTGGCTAAGCACAGGCTAGACACAGGCTAGAAACAGGCTAGACACAGGCTAGACACAGGCTAGACACAGGCTAGACACAGGCTAGACACTAGCTAGACACAGGCTAGACACAGGCTAGACACAGGCTAGACACAGGCTAGACACAGGCTAGACACAGGCTAGACACAGGCTAGACACAGGCTAGACACAGGCTAGACACAGGCTAGACACAGGCAGGCTAGACACAGGCTAGACACAGGCTAGACACAGGCTAGACACAGGCTAGACACAGGCTAGACACAGGCTAGACACAGGCTAGACACAGGCTAGATACAGGCTAGACACAGGCTAGACACAGGCTAGACACAGGCTAGCCACAGGCTAGACACAGGCTAGCCACAGGCTAGAAGCATGCTAGATACAGGCTAGACACAGGCTAGACACTGGCTTGGCACAGACTAGACACTGGCTAAGCACAGGCTAGACACAGGCTAGAAACTGGCTAGGCACAGGCTAGACAGAGGCTATACACTGGCTAGACACTGGCTAGGCACAGGCTAGAAACAGGCTAGGCACAGGCTAGACACAGGCTAGACACAGGCTAGACACAGGCTAGGCACAGGCTAGACACAGGCTAGGCACAGGCTAGACACAGGCTAGACACAGGCTAGACACAGGCTAGACACAGGCTAGACACAGGCTAGACACAGGATAGACACAGGCAAGACACAGGCTAGACACAGGCTAGACACAGGCTAGACACTGGCTAGAAACTGGCTAGGCACAGGCTAGACACAGGCTAGACACTGGCTGGGCACAGGCTAGACACTGGCTAGGCACAGGCTAGACACAGACTAGACACAGGCTAGACACAGGCTAGACACAGGCTAGACACAGGCTAGACAGAGGCTAGACACAGGCTAGACAAAGGCTAGACACAGGCTAGAAACTGTCTAGGCACAGGCTAGACACAGGCTAGACACAGGCTAGACACTGGCTGGGCACAGGCTAGACACTGGCTAGGCACAGGCTAGACACAGGCTAGACACAGGCTAGACACAGGCTAGACACAGGCTAGACACAGGCTAGACACAAGCTAGACACAGGCTAGACACAAGCTAGACACAGGCTAGACACAGGCTAGACACAGGCTTGAAACAGGCTAGACACAGGCTAGACACGGGCTTGGTACAGACTAGACACTGGCTAAGCACAGGCTAGACACAGGCTAGAAACTGGCTAGGCACAGGCTAGACACAGGCTAGACACTGGCTGGGCACAGGCTAGGCAGATGCTAGGCACTGGCTACGTACAGGCTAGGCAGAGGCTAGGCACATGCTAGACACAGGCTAGACACAGGCTAGACACAGGCTAGACACAGGCCAGACACAGGCTAGAAACTTGCTAGGCACAGGCTAGACACTGGCTGGGCACTGGCTAGACACTGGCTAGGCACAGGCTAGACACAGGCTAGACACAGGCTAGACACAGGCTAGACACAGGCTAGACACAGGCTAGACACAGGCTAGACACAGGCTAGACACAGGCTAGACACAGGCTAGACACAGGCTAGGCACAGGCTAGGCACAGGCTAGGCACAGGCTAGGCACAGGCTAGACACCGGCTAGACACAGGCTAGACACCGGCTAGACACCGGCTAGACACCGGCTAGACACCAGCTAGACACCGGCTAGACACCGGCTAGACACCGGCTAGACACAGACTAGACACAGGCTAGACAGAGGCTATACACTGGCTAGGCACAGGCTAGACACAGGCTATGCACAGGCTAGACAAAGGCTAGGCAAAGGCTAGGCACTGGCTAGACATTGGCTAGACATTGGCTAGGCACACGCTATGCACATGCCTGTCTCAGGCAAGGCACAGGCTAGAAACAAGCTAGACACTGGCTAAGCACAGGCTATGCACATGCCAGTCACAGGCAAGGCACAGGCTAGACACAGGCTTGACACAGGCTAGGCACAGGCTATGCATATGCCAGTCACAGGCAAGGCACAGGCTAGACACAGGCTAGTCACAGGCTAGGCACAGGTAAGGCACAGGCTAGACACAGGCTAGACACAGGCTAGACACATTCTAGACACAGGCAAGACACAGGCTAGACACAGGCTACATACAGGCTAGACACAGGCTGGGCACAGGCTAGGCACAGGCTAGGCACTGGCTACGTACAGGCTAGGTAGAGGCTAGGCACATGCTAGACACAGGCTAGACACAGGCTAGACACAGGCTAGACACAGGCTAGACACAGGCCAGACACAGGCTAGACACAGGCTAGACACTGGCTGGGCACAGGCTAGGCAGAGGCTAGGCACTGGCTAAATACAGGCTAGGTAGAGGCTAGGCACATGCTAGACACAGGCTAGACACAGGCTAGACACAGGCTAGACACAGGCTAGACACAGGCTAGACACAGGCAAGACACAGGCCAGACACAGGCTAGAAACTTGCTAGGCACAGGCTAGACACAGGCTAGACACTGGCTAGACACAGGCTAGACACAGGCTAGACACAGGCTAGACACAGGCTAGACACAGGCTAGACACAGGCTAGACACATTCTAGACACAGGCTAGACACAGGCAAGACACAGGCTAGACACAGGCTAGACACAGGCTAGACACAGGCTAGACACAGGCTAGACACAGGCTAGACACAGGCTAGACACAGGCTAGACACAGGCTAGACACAGGCTAGACACAGGCTAGACACAGGCTAGACACAGGCTAGACACAGGCTAGACACAGGCTAGACACAGGCTAGACACAGGCTAGACACAGGCTAGAAACAGGCTAGATACAGGCTAGACACAGGCTAGACACAGGCTAGACACAGGCTAGACACATTCTAGACACAGGCTAGACACATTCTAGACACAGGGTAGACACAGGCAAGACACAGGCTAGACACAGGCTACACACAGGCTAGACACAGGCTAGACACAGGCTAGCCACAGGCTAGAAACAGGCTAGATACAGGCTAGACACAGGCTAGACACAGGCTAGGCACAGGCTAGAAACAGGCTAGATACAGGCTAGACACTGGCTTGGCACAGACTAGACACTGGCTAAGCACAGGCTAGACACAGGCTAGAAACTGGCTATGCACAGGCTAGACAGAGGCTATACACTGGCTAGACACTGGCTAGGCACAGGCTAGAAACAGGCGAGACACAGGCTAGACACAGGCTAGACACATTCTAGACACAGGCTAGACACAGGCAAGACACAGGCTAGACACAGGCTACATACAGGCTAGACACAGGCTAGACCAGGCACAGGCTAGAAACAGGCTAGATACAGGCTAGACACAGGCTAGACACTGGCTTGGCACAGACTAGACACTGGCTAAGCACAGGCTAGACACAGGCTAGAAACTGGCTAGGCACAGGCTAGACAGAGGCTATACACTGGCTAGACACTGGCTAGGCACAGGCTAGACACAGGCTAGACACAGGCTAGACACAGGCTAGACACAGGCTAGACACAGGCTAGACACAGGCTAGACACAGGCTAGACACAGGCTAGACACAGGCAAGACACAGGCTAGACACAGGCTAGACACAGGCTAGACACTGGCTAGAAACTGGCTAGGCACAGGCTAGACACAGGCTAGACACAGGCTAGACACTGGCTGGGCACAGGCTAGACACTGGCTAGGCACAGGCTAGACACAGACTAGACACAGGCTAGGCACAGGCTAGGCACAGGCTAGGCACAGGCTAGACACCGGCTAGACACCGGCTAGACACCGGCTAGACACCAGCTAGACACCGGCTAGACACCGGCTAGACACCGGCTAGACACAGACTAGACACAGGCTAGACAGAGGCTATACACTGGCTAGACAGAGGCTATACACTGGCTAGGCACAGGCTAGACACAGGCTATGCACAGGCTAGACAAAGGCTAGACACTGGCTAGGCAAAGGCTAGGCACTGGCTAGACACTGGCTAGGCACTGGCTAGACACTGGCTAGGCACACGCTATGCACATGCCTGTCTCAGGCAAGGCACAGGCTAGAAACAAGCTAGACACTGGCTAAGCACAGGCTATGCACATGCCAGTCACAGGCAAGGCACAGGCTAGACACAGGCTTGACACAGGCTAGGCACAGGCTATGCACATGCCAGTCACAGGCAAGGCACAGGCTAGACACAGGCTAGTCACAGGCTAGGCACAGGTAAGGCACAGGCTAGACACAGGCTAGACACAGGCTAGACACATTCTAGACACAGGCTAGACACAGGCAAGACACAGGCTAGACACAGGCTACATACAGGCTAGAAACAGGCTGGGCACAGGCTAGGCACAGGCTAGGCACTGGCTACGTACAGGCTAGGTAGAGGCTAGGCACATGCTAGACACAGGCTAGACACAGGCTAGACACAGGCTAGACACAGGCTAGACACAGGCCAGACACAGGCTAGAAACTTGCTAGGCACAGGCTAGACACAGGCTAGACACTGGCTGGGCACAGGCTAGGCAGAGGCTAGGCACTGGCTAAATACAGGCTAGGTAGAGGCTAGGCACATGCTAGAAACAGGCTAGACACAGGCTAGACACAGGCTAGACACAGGCTAGACACAAGCTAGACACAGGCTAGACACAGGCAAGACACAGGCCAGACACAGGCTAGAAACTTGCTAGGCACAGGCTAGACACAGGCTAGACACTGGCTAGACACAGGCTAGACACAGGCTAGACACATTCTAGACACAGGCTAGACACAGGCTAGACACATTCTAGACACAGGCTAGACACAGGCAAGACACAGGCTAGACACAGGCTAGACACAGGCTAGACACAGGCTAGACACAGGCTAGACACAGGCTAGACACAGGCTAGACACAGGCTAGACACAGGCTAGACACAGGCAAGACACAGGCTAGACACAAGCTAGACACAGGCTAGACACAGGCTAGAAACAGGCTAGACACAGGCTAGACACAGGCTAGAAACAGGCTAGACACGGGCTAGACACAGGCTAGACACAGGCTAGACACAGGCTAGACACAGGCTAGACGCAGGCTAGACACAGGCTAGACACATTCTAGACACAGGGTAGACACAGGCAAGACACAGGCTAGACACAGGCTACATACAGGCTAGACACAGGCTAGACACAGGCTAGACACAGGCTAGCCACAGGCTAGAAACAGGCTATATACAGGCTAGACACAGGCTAGACACTGGCTAGGCACAGGCTAGAAACAGGCTAGATACAGGCTAGACACTGGCTTGGCACAGACTAGACACTGGCTAAGCACAGGCTAGACACAGGCTAGAAACTGGCTATGCACAGGCTAGACAGAGGCTATACACTGGCTAGGCACAGGCTAGAAACAGGCTAGACACAGGCTAGACACAGGCTAGACACATTCTAGACACATGCTAGACACAGGCAAGACACAGGCTAGACACAGGCTACATACAGGCTAGACACAGGCTAGCCACAGGCTAGAAACAGGCTAGATACAGGCTAGACACAGGCTAGACACTGGCTTGGCACAGACTAGACACTGGCTAAGCACAGGCTAGACACAGGCTAGAAACTGGCTAGGCACAGGCTAGACAGAGGCTATACACTGGCTAGACACTGGCTAGGCACAGGCTAGACACAGGCGAGACACAGGCTAGACACAGGCTAGACACAGGCTAGACACAGGCTAGACACAGGCTAGACACAGGCAAGACACAGGCTAGACACAGGCTAGACACAGGCTAGACACTGGCTAGAAACTGGCTAGGCACAGGCTAGACACAGGCTAGACACAGGCTAGACACTGGCTGGGCACAGGCTAGACACTGGCTAGGCACAGGCTAGACACAGACTAGTCACAGGCTAGACACAGGCTAGACACAGGCTAGACACAGGCTAGACAGAGGCTAGACACAGGCTAGACAAAGGCTAGACACAGGCTAGAAACTGGCTAGGCACAGACTAGACACAGGCTAGACACTGGCTGGGCACAGGCTAGACACTGGCTAGGCACAGGCTAGACACTGGCTAGGCACAGGCTAGACACAGGCTAGACACAGGCTAGACACAGGCTAGACACAGGCTAGACACAAGCTAGACACAGGCTAGACACAAGCTAGACACAGGCTAGACACAGGCTAGACACAAGCTAGACACAGGCTAGACACAAGCTAGACACAGGCTAGACACAGGCTAGACACGGGCTTGAAACAGGCTAGACACAGGCTAGACACGGGCTTGGTACAGACTAGACACTGGCTAAGCACAGGCTAGACACAGGCTAGGCACTGGCTACGTACAGGCTAGGCAGAGGCTAGGCACATGCTAGACACAGGCTAGACACAGGCTAGGCACAGGCTAGACACAGGCTAGACACAGGCTAGACACAGGCTAGACACCGGCCAGACACAGGCTAGAAACTTGCTAGGCACAGGCTAGACACTGGCTGGGCACTGGCTAGACACTGGCTAGGCACAGGCTAGACACTGGCTAGGCACAGGCTAGACACAGGCTAGACACAGGCTAGACACAGGCTAGACACAGGCTAGACACAGGCTAGACACAGGCTAGACACAGGCTAGACACAGGCTAGGCACAGGCTAGACACAGGCTAGACACAGGCTAGACACAGGCTAGACACAGGCTAGACACAGGCTAGACACAGGCTAGACACAGGCTAGAAACAGGCTAGGCTCAGGCTATGCACATGCCAGTCACAGGCAAGGCACAGGCTAGACACAGGCTTGACACAGGCTAGGCACAGGCTATGCACATGCCAGTCACAGGCAAGGCACAGGCTAGACACAGGCTAGTCACAGGCTAGGCACAGGTAAGGCACAGGCTAGACACAGGCTAGACACAGGCTAGACACATTCTAGACACAGGCTAGACACAGGCAAGACACAGGCTAGACACAGGCTACATACAGGCTAGAAACAGGCTGGGCACAGGCTAGGCACAGGCTAGGCACTGGCTACGTACAGGCTAGGTAGAGGCTAGGCACATGCTAGACACAGGCTAGACACAGGCTAGACACAGGCTAGACACAGGCTAGACACAGGCTAGACACAGGCCAGACACAGGCTAGAAACTTGCTAGGCACAGGCTAGACACAGGCTAGACACTGGCTGGGCACAGGCTAGGCAGAGGCTAGGCACTGGCTAAATACAGGCTAGGTAGAGGCTAGGCACATGCTAGAAACAGGCTAGACACAGGCTAGACACAGGCTAGACACAGGCTAGACACAAGCTAGACACAGGCTAGACACAGGCAAGACACAGGCCAGACACAGGCTAGAAACTTGCTAGGCACAGGCTAGACACAGGCTAGACACTGGCTAGACACAGGCTAGACACAGGCTAGACACATTCTAGACACAGGCTAGACACAGGCTAGACACATTCTAGACACAGGCTAGACACAGGCAAGACACAGGCTAGACACAGGCTAGACACAGGCTAGACACAGGCTAGACACAGGCTAGACACAGGCTAGACACAGGCTAGACACAGGCTAGACACAGGCTAGACACAGGCTAGACACAGGCTAGACACAGGCTAGACACAGGCTAGACACAGGCTAGAAACAGGCTAGACACAGGCTAGACACAGGCTAGAAACAGGCTAGACACAGGCTAGACACAGGCTAGACACAGGCTAGACACAGGCTAGACACAGGCTAGACACAGGCTAGACACAGGCTAGACACATTCTAGACACAGGGTAGACACAGGCAAGACACAGGCTAGACACAGGCTACATACAGGCTAGACACAGGCTAGACACAGGCTAGACACAGGCTAGCCACAGGCTAGAAACAGGCTATATACAGGCTAGACACAGGCTAGACACTGGCTAGGCACAGGCTAGAAACAGGCTAGATACAGGCTAGACACTGGCTTGGCACAGACTAGACACTGGCTAAGCACAGGCTAGACACAGGCTAGAAACTGGCTATGCACAGGCTAGACAGAGGCTATACACTGGCTAGGCACAGGCTAGAAACAGGCTAGACACAGGCTAGACACAGGCTAGACACATTCTAGACACATGCTAGACACAGGCAAGACACAGGCTAGACACAGGCTACATACAGGCTAGACACAGGCTAGCCACAGGCTAGAAACAGGCTAGATACAGGCTAGACACAGGCTAGACACTGGCTTGGCACAGACTAGACACTGGCTAAGCACAGGCTAGACACAGGCTAGAAACTGGCTAGGCACAGGCTAGACAGAGGCTATACACTGGCTAGACACTGGCTAGGCACAGGCTAGACACAGGCGAGACACAGGCTAGACACAGGCTAGACACAGGCTAGACACAGGCTAGACACAGGCTAGACACAGGCAAGACACAGGCTAGACACAGGCTAGACACAGGCTAGACACTGGCTAGAAACTGGCTAGGCACAGGCTAGACACAGGCTAGACACAGGCTAGACACTGGCTGGGCACAGGCTAGACACTGGCTAGGCACAGGCTAGACACAGACTAGTCACAGGCTAGACACAGGCTAGACACAGGCTAGACACAGGCTAGACAGAGGCTAGACACAGGCTAGACAAAGGCTAGACACAGGCTAGAAACTGGCTAGGCACAGACTAGACACAGGCTAGACACTGGCTGGGCACAGGCTAGACACTGGCTGGGCACAGGCTAGACACTGGCTAGGCACAGGCTAGACACAGGCTAGACACAGGCTAGACACAGGCTAGACACAGGCTAGACACAAGCTAGACACAGGCTAGACACAAGCTAGACACAGGCTAGACACAGGCTAGACACAAGCTAGACACAGGCTAGACACAAGCTAGACACAGGCTAGACACAGGCTAGACACGGGCTTGAAACAGGCTAGACACAGGCTAGACACGGGCTTGGTACAGACTAGACACTGGCTAAGCACAGGCTAGACACAGGCTAGGCACTGGCTACGTACAGGCTAGGCAGAGGCTAGGCACATGCTAGACACAGGCTAGACACAGGCTAGGCACAGGCTAGACACAGGCTAGACACAGGCTAGACACCGGCCAGACACAGGCTAGAAACTTGCTAGGCACAGGCTAGACACTGGCTGGGCACTGGCTAGACACTGGCTAGGCACAGGCTAGACACTGGCTAGGCACAGGCTAGACACAGGCTAGACACAGGCTAGACACAGGCTAGACACAGGCTAGACACAGGCTAGACACAGGCTAGACACAGGCTAGACACAGGCTAGACACAGGCTAGACACAGGCTAGACACAGGCTAGACACAGGCTAGGCACAGGCTAGACACAGGCTAGACACAGGCTAGACACAGGCTAGACACAGGCTAGACACAGGCTAGACACAGGCTAGACACAGGCTAGAAACAGGCTAGGCTCAGGCTAGGCACAGGCTAGACACCGGCTAGACACCGGCTAGACACCGGCTAGACACAGACTAGACACAGGCTAGACAGAGGCTATGCACTGGCTAGGCACAGGCTAGGCACAGGCTAAACACCGGCTAGACACCGGCTAGACACCGGCTAGACACAGGCTAGAAACAGGCTATGCACAGGCTAGACAAAGGATAGACACTGGCTAGGCAAAGGCTAGGCACTGGCTAGACACTGGCTAGGCACACGCTATGCACATGCCTGTCTCAGGCAAGGCACAGGCTAGAAACAAGCTAGACACTGGCTAAGCACAGGCTATGCACATGCCAGTCACAGGCAAGGCACAGGCTAGACACAGGCTAGACACAGGCTTGACACAGGCTAGGCACAGGCTATGCACATGCCAGTCACAGGCAAGGCACAGGCTAGACACAGGCTAGTCACAGGCTAGGCACAGGCAAGGCACAGGGTAGGCACTGGCTAGACACTGGCTAGGCACACGCTATGCACATGCCAGTCTCAGGCAAGGCACAGGCTAGACACAGGCTAGACACTGGCTAGGCACAGGCTATGCACATGCCAGTCTAAGGCAAGGCACAGGCTAGATACAGGCTTGATACTGGCTAGGCACAGGCTATGCACATGCCAGTCACAGGCAAGGCACAGGCTAGACACTGGCTAGGCACAGGCTAGACACTAGCTTGACACAGACTAGACACTGGCTAAGCACAGGCTAGATACAGGCTAGAAACTGGCTAGGCACAGGCTAGACACAGGCTAGACACTGGCTGGGCACAGGCTAGACACTGGCTAGGCTCAGGCTATACACTGGCTAGACACAGGCTAGTCACAGGCTATGCACAGGCTAGACAAAGGCTAGACACTGGCTAGGAACAGGCTAGGCACTGGCTAGACACTGGCTAGGCACACGTTATGTACATGCCTGTTTCAGGCAAGGCACAGGCTAGACACAGGCTAGACACAGGCTAGAAACAGGCTAGACACAGGCTAGACACAAGCTAGACACAGGCTAGACACTGGCTTGGTACAGACTAAACACTGGCTAAGCACAGGCTATACACAGGCTAGAAACTGGCTAGGCACAGGCTAGACACTGGCTGGGCACAGGCTAGACACTGGCTAGGCACAGGCTAGACACTGGCTAGGCACAGGCTAGACACTGGCTAGGCACAGGCTAGACAATGGCTATGTTCAGGCTAGGCACTGGCTAGGTACAGGCTAGGTACTGGCTAGGTACAAGCTAGGCACTGGCTAGGTACAGGCTAGGCACTGGCTAGCTACAGGCTAGGCACATGCTAGACACAGGCTAGAGACAGGCTAGACAAAGGCTAGACACAGGCTAGACACAGGCTAGACACAGGCTAGACACAGGCTAGACACAGGCTAGACACAGGCTAGACACAGGCTAGACACAGGCTAGACACAGGCTAGACACAGGCTAGACACAGGCTAGACACAGGCTAGAAACTGGCTAGGCACAGGCTAGACACAGGCTAGACACTGACTGGGCACAGGCTAGACACTGGCTAGACACAAGCTAGACACAGGCTAGACACAGGCTAGACACAGGCAAGGAACAGGCCAGACACAGGCTAGAAACAGGCTAGACACAGGCTAGACACAGGCTAGACACAGGCTAGACACTGGCTTGGCACAGACTAGGCACTGGCTAAGCACAGGCTAGACACAGACTAGGCACAGGCTAGGCACAGGCTAGACACAGGCTAGACACTGGCTGGGCACAGGCTAGACACTTGCTAGGCACAGGCTAGACACTGGCTAGGCACAGGCTAGACAATGGCTATGTACAGGCTAGACAATGGCTATGTACAGGCTAGACAATGGCTATGTACAGGCTAGACAATGGCTATGTACAGGCTAGGTACTGGCTATGTACAGGCTAGGTACTGGCTAGGTACAGGCTAGGTACTGGCTAGGTACAGGCTAGGCACTGGCTAGGTACAGGCTAGGAAGAGGCTAGGCACATGCTAGACACAGGGTAGACACAGGCTAGACACAGGCTAGACACAGGCTAGACACAGGCTAGACAAAGGCTAGACACAGGCTCGACACAGGCTAGACACAGGCTAGACACAGGCTAGACACAGGCTAGACACAGGCTAGACACAAGCTAGACACAGGCTAGACACAGGCTAGAAACAGGCTAGAAACAGGCTGGATACAGGCTAGACACAGGCTAGACACTGGCTTGGCACAGACTTGACACTTGCTAAGCACAGGCTAGACACAGGCTAGAAACTGGCTAGGCACACGCTAGACAAAGGCTAGACACTGGCTGGGCACAGGCTAGACACTGGCTAGGCACAGGCTAGACACTGGCTAGGCACAGGCTAGACAATGGCTATGTACAGGCTAGACAATGGCTATGTACAGGCTAGACAATGGCTATGTACAGGCTAGGTACTGGCTATGTACAGGCTAGGTACTGGCTAGGTACAGGCTAGGTACTGCCTAGGTACAGGCTAGGCACTGGCTAGGTACAGGCTAGGAAGAGGCTAGGCACATGCTAGACACAGGGTAGACACAGGCTAGACACAGGCTAGACACAGGCTAGACACAGGCTAGACAAAGGCTAGACACAGGCTCGACACAGGCTAGACACAGGCTAGACACAGGCTAGACACAGGCTAGACACAGGCTAGACACAAGCTAGACACAGGCTAGACACAGGCTAGAAACAGGCTAGAAACAGGCTGGATACAGGCTAGACACAGGCTAGACACTGGCTTGGCACAGACTTGACACTTGCTAAGCACAGGCTAGACACAGGCTAGAAACTGGCTAGGCACACGCTAGACACAGGCTAGACACTGGCTGGGCACAGGCTAGACACTGGCTAGGCACAGGCTAGACACTGGCTAGGCACAGGCTAGACACAGGCTACATACAGGCTAGACACAGGCTAGACACAGGCTAGACACAGGCTAGCCACAGGCTAGAAACAGGCTATATACAGGCTAGACACAGGCTAGACACTGGCTAGGCACAGGCTAGAAACAGGCTAGATACAGGCTAGACACTGGCTTGGCACAGACTAGACACTGGCTAAGCACAGGCTAGACACAGGCTAGAAACTGGCTATGCACAGGCTAGACACAGGCTAGAAACAGGCTAGACACGGGCTAGACACAGGCTAGACACAGGCTAGACACAGGGTAGACACAGGCAAGACACAGGCTAGACACAGGCTACATACAGGCTAGACACAGGCTAGACACAGGCTAGACACAGGCTAGACACAGGCTAGACACAGGCTAGACACAGGCTAGACACAGGCTAGACACAGGCTAGACACAGGCTAGACACAGGCTAGGCACAGGCTAGGCACAGGCTAGGCACAGGCTAGGCACAGGCTAGACACCGGCTAGACACATTCTAGACACAGGGTAGACACAGGCAAGACACAGGCTAGACACAGGCTACATACAGGCTAGACACAGGCTAGACACAGGCTAGACACAGGCTAGCCACAGGCTAGCCACAGGCTAGAAACAGGCTAGATACAGGCTAGACACAGGCTAGACACTGGCTAGGCACAGGCTAGAAACAGGCTAGATACAGGCTAGACACTGGCTTGGCACAGACTAGACACTGGCTAGACACAGGCTAGACACAGGCTAGAAACTGGCTATGCACAGGCTAGACAGAGGCTATACACTGGCTAGGCACAGGCTAGAAACAGGCTAGACACAGGCTAGACACAGGCTAGACACATTCTAGACACAGGCTAGACACAGGCAAGACACAGGCTAGACACAGGCTACATACAGGCTAGAAACAGGCTGGGCACAGGCTAGGCACAGGCTAGGCACTGGCTACGTACAGGCTAGGTAGAGGCTAGGCACATGCTAGACACAGGCTAGACACAGGCTAGACACAGGCTAGACACAGGCTAGACACAGGCCAGACACAGGCTAGAAACTTGCTAGGCACAGGCTAGACACAGGCTAGACACTGGCTGGGCACAGGCTAGGCAGAGGCTATGCACTGGCTAAATACAGGCTAGGTAGAGGCTAGGCACATGCTAGAAACAGGCTAGACACAGGCTAGACACAGGCTAGACACAGGCTAGACACAAGCTAGACACAGGCTAGACACAGGCAAGACACAGGCCAGACACAGGCTAGAAACTTGCTAGGCACAGGCTAGACACAGGCTAGACACTGGCTAGACACAGGCTAGACACAGGCTAGACACATTCTAGACACAGGCTAGACACAGGCTAGACACATTCTAGACACAGGCTAGACACAGGCAAGACACAGGCTAGACACAGGCTAGACACAGGCTAGACACAGGCTAGACACAGGCTAGACACAGGCTAGACACAGGCTAGACACAGGCTAGACACAGGCTAGGCACAAGCTAGACACAGGCTAGACACAGGCTAGACACAGGCTAGAAACAGGCTAGACACAGGCTAGACACAGGCTAGAAACAGGCTAGACACGGGCTAGACACAGGCTAGACACAGGCTAGACACAGGCTAGACACAGGCTAGACACAGGCTAGACACAGGCTAGACACATTCTAGATACAGGGTAGACACAGGCAAGACACAGGCTAGACACAGGCTACATACAGGCTAGACACAGGCTAGACACAGGCTAGACACAGGCTAGCCACAGGCTAGAAACAGGCTATATACAGGCTAGACACAGGCTAGACACTGGCTAGGCACAGGCTAGAAACAGGCTAGATACAGGCTAGACACTGGCTTGGCACAGACTAGACACTGGCTAAGCACAGGCTAGACACAGGCTAGAAACTGGCTATGCACAGGCTAGACAGAGGCTATACACTGGCTAGGCACAGGCTAGAAACAGGCTAGACACAGGCTAGACACAGGCTAGACACATTCTAGACACATGCTAGACACAGGCAAGACACAGGCTAGACACAGGCTACATACAGGCTAGACACAGGCTAGCCACAGGCTAGAAACAGGCTAGATACAGGCTAGACACAGGCTAGACACTGGCTTGGCAGAGACTAGACACTGGCTAAGCACAGGCTAGACACAGGCTAGAAACTGGCTAGGCACAGGCTAGACAGAGGCTATACACTGGCTAGACACTGGCTAGGCACAGGCTAGACACAGGCGAGACACAGGCTAGACACAGGCTAGACACAGGCTAGACACAGGCTAGACACAGGCTAGACACAGGCAAGACACAGGCTAGACACAGGCTAGACACAGGCTAGACACTGGCTAGAAACTGGCTAGGCACAGGCTAGACACAGGCTAGACACAGGCTAGACACTGGCTGGGCACAGGCTAGACAATGGCTAGGCACAGGCTAGACACAGACTAGACACAGGCTAGACACAGGCTAGACACAGGCTAGACACAGGCTAGACAGAGGCTAGACACAGGCTAGACAAAGGCTAGACACAGGCTAGAAACTGGCTAGGCACAGACTAGACACAGGCTAGACACTGGCTGGGCACAGGCTAGACACTGGCTGGGCACAGGCTAGACACTGGCTGGGCACAGGCTAGACACTGGCTAGGCACAGGCTAGACACAGGCTAGACACAGGCTAGACACAGGCTAGACACAGGCTAGACACAAGCTAGACACAGGCTAGACACAGAGCTAGACACAGGCTAGACACAGGCTAGACACAGGCTAGACACGGGCTTGAAACAGGCTAGACACAGGCTAGACACGGGCTTGGTACAGACTAGACACTGGCTAAGCACAGGCTAGACACAGGCTAGGCACTGGCTACGCACAGGCTAGGCAGAGGCTAGGCACATGCTAGACACAGGCTAGACACAGGCTAGGCACAGGCAAGACACAGGCTAGACACAGGCTAGACACCGGCCAGACACAGGCTAGAAACTTGCTAGGCACAGGCTAGACACTGGCTGGGCACTGGCTAGACACTGGCTAGGCACAGGCTAGACACTGGCTAGGCACAGGCTAGACACAGGCTAGACACAGGCTAGACACAGGCTAGACACAGGCTAGACACAGGCTAGACACAGGCTAGACACAGGCTAGACACAGGCTAGACACAGGCTAGACACAGGCTAGGCACAGGCTAGACACAGGCTAGACACAGGCTAGACACAGGCTAGACACAGGCTAGACACAGGCTAGACACAGGCTAGACACAGGCTAGACACAGGCTAGACACAGGCTAGGCTCAGGCTAGGCACAGGCTAGACACCGGCTAGACACCGGCTAGACACCGGCTAGACACAGACTAGACACAGGCTAGACAGAGGCTATGCACTGGCTAGGCACAGGCTAGGCACAGGCTAGACACCGGCTAGACAGCGGCTAGACACCGGCTAGACACAGGCTAGAAACAGGCTATGCACAGGCTAGACAAAGGATAGACACTGGCTAGGCAAAGGCTAGGCACTGGCTAGACACTGGCTAGGCACACGCTATGCACATGCCTGTCTCAGGCAAGGCACAGGCTAGAAACAAGCTAGACACTGGCTAAGCACAGGCTATGCACATGCCAGTCACAGGCAAGGCACAGGCTAGACACAGGCTAGACACAGGCTTGACACAGGCTAGGCACAGGCTATGCACATGCCAGTCACAGGCAAGGCACAGGCTAGACACAGGCTAGTCACAGGCTAGGCACAGGCAAGGCACAGGGTAGGCACAGGCTAGACACTGGCTAGGCACACGCTATGCACATGCCAGTCTCAGGCAAAGCACAGGCTAGACACAGGCTAGACACTGGCTAGGCACAGGCTATGCACATGCCAGTCTAAGGCAAGGCACAGGCTAGATACAGGCTTGATACTGGCTAGGCACAGGCTATGCACATGCCAGTCACAGGCAAGGCACAGGCTAGACACTGGCTAGGCACAGGCTAGACACTAGCTTGACACAGACTAGACACTGGCTAAGCACAGGCTAGATACAGGCTAGAAACTGGCTAGGCACAGGCTAGACACAGGCTAGACACTGGCTGGGCACAGGCTAGACACTGGCTAGGCACAGGCTATACACTGGCTAGACACAGGCTAGTCACAGGCTATGCACAGGCTAGACAAAGGCTAGACACTGGCTAGGAACAGGCTAGGCACTGGCTAGACACTGGCTAGGCACACGTTATGCACATGCCTGTTTCAGGCAAGGCACAGGCTAGACACAGGCTAGACACAGGCTAGAAACAGGCTAGACACAGGCTAGACACAAGCTAGACACAGGCTAGACACTGGCTTGGCACAGACTAAACACTGGCTAAGCACAGGCTAGACACAGGCTAGAAACTGGCTAGGCACAGGCTAGACACTGGCTGGGCACAGGCTAGACACTGGCTAGGCACAGGCTAGACACTGGCTAGGCACAGGCTAGACAATGGCTATGTACAGGCTAGGCACTGGCTAGGTACAGGCTAGGTACTGGCTAGGTACAGGCTAGGCACTGGCTAGGTACAGGCTAGGCACTGGCTAGCTACAGGCTAGGCACATGCTAGACACAGGCTAGAGACAGGCTAGACAAAGGCTAGACACAGGCTAGACACAGGCTAGACACAGGCTAGACACAGGCTAGACACAGGCTAGACACAGGCTAGACACAGGCTAGACACAGGCTAGACACAGGCTAGACACAGGCTAGACACAGGCTAGACACAGGCTAGAAACTGGCTAGGCACAGGCTAGACACAGGCTAGGCACAGGCTAGACACAGGCTAGACACTGACTGGGCACAGGCTAGACACTGGCTAGACACAAGCTAGACGCAGGCTAGACACAGGCTAGACACAGGCAAGGAACAGGCCAGACACAGGCTAGAAACAGGCTAGACACAGGCTAGACACAGGCTAGACACAGGCTAGACACTGGCTTGGCACAGACTAGGCACTGGCTAAGCACAGGCTAGACACAGACTAGGCACAGTCTAGGCACAGGCTAGACACAGGCTAGACACTGGCTGGGCACAGGCTAGACACTTGCTAGGCACAGGCTAGACACTGGCTAGGCACAGGCTAGACAATGGCTATGTACAGGCTAGACAATGGCTATGTACAGGCTAGACAATGGCTATGTACAGGCAAGACAATGGCTATGTACAGGCTAGGTACTGGCTATGTACAGGCTAGGTACTGGCTAGGTACAGGCTAGGTACTGGCTAGGTACAGGCTAGGCACTGGCTAGGTACAGGCTAGGAAGAGGCTAGGCACATGCTAGACACAGGGTAGACACAGGCTAGACACAGGCTAGACACAGGCTAGACACAGGCTAGACAAAGGCTAGACACAGGCTCGACACAGGCTAGACACAGGCTAGACACAGGCTTGAAACAGGCTAGACACAGGCTAGACACAGGCTAGACACAGGCTAGACACAGGCTAGACACAGGCTAGACACGAGCTTGGCACAGACTAGACACTGGCTAAGCACAGGCTAGACACAGGCTAGAAACTGGCTAGGCACAGGCTAGACACAGGCTAGACACTGGCTGGGCACAGGCTAGGCAGAGGCTAGACACTGGCTACGTACAGGCTAGACACAGGCTAGACACAGGCTAGACACGGGATTGGCACAGACTAGACACTGGCTAAGCACAGGCTAGACACAGGCTAGAAACTGGCTAGTTACAGGCTAGACACAGGCTAGACACTGGCTTGGCACAGACTATACACTGGCTTAGCACAGGCTAGACACAGGCTAGAAACTGGCTAGGCACAGGCTAGACAGAGGCTATACACTGGCTAGACACTGGCTAGGCACAGGCTACATACAGGCTAGACACAGGCTAGACACAGGCTAGACACAGGCTAGACACATTCTAGACACAGGCTAGACACAGGCAAGACACAGGCTAGACACAGGCTAGACACAGGCTACACACAGGCTAGACACAAGCTAGACACAGGCTAGACACAGGCTAGACACAGGCTAGACACAGGCTAGACACATTCTAGACACAGGCTAGACACAGGCAAGACACAGGCTAGACACAGGCTAGATACAGGCTAGACACAGGCTAGACACAGGCTAGACACAGGCTAGACACAAGCTAGACACAGGCTAGACACAGGCTAGACACAGGCTAGAAACAGGCTAGATACTGGCTAGACACAGGCTAGACACTGGCTTGGCACAGACTAGACACTGGCTAAGCACAGGCTGGACACAGGCTAGAAACTGGCTAGACACAGGCTAGACACAGGCTAGACACAGGCTAGACACAGGCTAGGCACAGGCTAGACACAGGCTAGACACAGGCTAGACACAGGCTAGACACAGGCTAGACACAGGCTAGACACAGGCAAGACACAGGCTAGACACAGGCTAGACACAGGCTAGACACTGGCTAGAAACTGGCTAGACACAGGCTAGACACTGGCTGGGCACAGGCTAGACACTGGCTAGGCACAGGCTAGACACAGACTAGACACAGGCTAGACACAGGCTAGACACAGGCTAGACACAGGGTAGACACAGACTAGACACAGGCTAGACACAAGCTAGACACAGGCTAGACAAAGGCTAGACACAGGCTAGAAACTGGCTAGGCACAGGCTATGCACAGGCTAGACAAAGGCTAGACACTGGCTAGGCACAGGCTAGGCACTGGCTAGATACTGGCTAGGCATACGCTATGCACATGCCAGTTTTAGGCAAGGCACAGGCTAGACACATGCTAGACACTGGCTAGACACAGGCTAGTTACAGGCTAGGCACAGGCTAGACACAGGCTAGACACTGGCTGGGCACAGGCTAGACACTGGCTGGGCACAGGCTAGACACTGGCTGGGCACAGGCTAGACACTGGCTAGGCACAGGCTAGGCACTGGCTAGGTACAGGCTAGGAAGAGGCTAGGCACATGCTAGACACAGGGTAGACACAGGCTAGACACAGGCTAGACACAGGCTCGACACAGGCTAGACACAGGCTAGACACAAGCTAGACACAGGCTAGATACAGGCTAGACACAGGCTTGATACAGGCTAGATACAGGCTAGACACAGGCCAGACACAGAAACTGGCTAGAAACTGGCTAGGCACAGGCTAGACACAGGCTAGACACTGGCTGGGCACAGGCTAGGCAGAGGCTAGGCAGAGGCTAGGCACTGGCTAGGTACAGGCTAGGCAGAGGCTAGGTACAGGCTAGGCAGAGGCTAGGTACAGGCTAGGCAGAGGCTAGGCACATGCTAGACACAGGCTAGACACAGGCTAGACACAGGCTAGTCACAGGCTAGACACAGGCTAGAAACTGGCTAGGCACAGGCTAGACACAGGCTAGACACTGGCTGGGCACAGGCTAGACACTGGCTAGGCATAGGCTAGACACAGGCTAGACACAGGCTAGACACAGGCTAGACACAGGCTAGACACAGGCTAGACACAGGCTAGACACAGGCTAGACACAGGCTAGACACAGGCTAGACACAGGCTAGACACAAGCTAGAGTCAGGCTAGACACAGTCTAGACACAGGCTAGACACAGGCTAGAAAAAAACTAGACACAGGCTAGACACAGGCTAGAAACTGGCTTGGCACAGACTAGACACTGGCTAAGCACAGTCTACAAACTGGCTAGGCACATGCTAGACACAGGCTAGACACAGGCTGGGCACAGGCTAGACACTGGCTAGGCACAGGCTAGACACTGGCTAGGCAAAGGCTAGACAATGGCTATGAACAGGCTAGACAATGGCTATGAACAGGCTAGGCACTGGCTAGGTACACGCTAGGTACTGGCTAGGTAGAGGCTAGGCACTGGCTAGGTACAGGCTAGGCAGAGGCTAGGCACATACTTGACACAGGCTAGGCACAGGCTAGACACAGGCTAGACACAGGCTAGACACAGGCTAGACACAGGCTAGACACAGGCTAGACACAGGCTAGACACAGGCTAGACACAGGCTAGACACAGGCTAGACACAGGCTAGACACAGGCTAGACACAGGCTAGACACAGGCTTGACACAGGCTAGACACAGGCTAGACAAAGGCTAGACACAGGCTAGAAACTGGCTAGGCACAGGCTATGCACAGGCTATACAAAGGCTAGACACTGGCTAGGCACAGGCTAGGCACTGGCTAGATACTGGCTAGGCATACGCTATGCACATGCCAGTTTTAGGCCAGGCACAGGCTAGACACATGCTAGACACTGGCTAGACACAGGCTAGTTACAGGCTAGGCACAGGCTAGACACAGGCTAGACACTGGCTGGGCACAGGCTAGACACTGGCTAGGCACAGGCTAGGCACTGGCTAGGTACAGGCTAGGAAGAGGCTAGGCACATGCTAGACACAGGGTAGACACAGGCTAGACACAGGCTAGACACAGGCTAGACACAGGCTAGACACAGGCTAGACAAAGGCTCGACACAGGCTAGACACAGGCTAGACACAAGCTAGACACAGGCTAGACACAGGCTAGACACAGGCTTGAAACAGGCTAGATACAGGCTAGACACAGGCCAGACACAGGCTAGACACGGGCTTGGCACAGACTAGACACTGGCTAAGCACAGGCTAGACACAGGCTAGAAACTGGCTAGGCACAGGCTAGACACAGGCTAGACACTGGCTGGGCACAGGCTAGGCAGAGGCTAGGCACTGGCTAGGTACAGGCTAGGCAGAGGCTAGGCACATGCTAGACACAGGCGAGACACAGGCTAGACACAGGCTAGTCACAGGCTAGACACAGGCTAGAAACTGGCTAGGCACAGGCTAGACACAGGCTAGACACAGGCTAGACACTGGCTGGGCACAGGCTAGACACTGGCTGGGCACAGGCTAGACACAGGCTAGACACAAGCTAGAGACAGGCTAGACACAGTCTAGACACAGGCTAGACACAGGCTAGAAACAGACTAGACACAGGCTAGACACAGGCTAGAAACTGGCTTGGCACAGACTAGACACTGGCTAAGCACAGTCTACAAACTGGCTAGGCACATGCTAGACACAGGCTAGACACAGGCTGGGCACAGGCTAGACTTTGGCTAGGCACAGGCTAGACACTGGCTAGGCAAAGGCTAGACAATGGCTATGAACAGGCTAGACAATGGCTATGAACAGGCTAGGCACTGGCTAGGTACAGGCTAGGTACTGGCTAGGTAGAGGCTAGGCACTGGCTAGGTACAGGCTAGGCAGAGGCTAGGCACATACTTGACACAGGCTAGACACAGGCTAGACACAGGCTAGACACAGGCTAGACACAAGCTAGACACAGGCTAGACACAGGCTAGACACAGGCTAGACACATTCTAGACACAGGCTAGACACAGGCAAGACACAGGCTAGACACAGGCTAGACACAGGCTAGACACAGGCTAGACACAGGCTAGACACAGGCTAGACACAGGCTAGACACAGGCTAGACACATTCTAGACACAGGCTAGACACAGGCTAGACACAGGCTAGACACAGGCTAGACACAGGCTAGACACATTCTAGACACAGGCTAAACACAGGCTAGACACAAGCTAGACACAGGCTAGACACAAGCTAGACACAGGCTAGACACAGGCTAGACACAGACTAGACACAGGCTGGAAACAGGCTTGATACAGGCTAGACACAGGCTAGACACAGGCTAGACACAGGCTAGACACAGGCTAGACACAGGCTAGACACAGGCTAGACACAGGCTAGACACAGGCTAGACACAGGCTAGACACAGGCTAGACACAGGCTAGACACATTCTAGACACATTCTAGACACAGGCTAGACACAAGCAAGACACAGGCTAGACACAGGCTAGACACAGGCTAGACACAGGCTAGACACAGGCTAGACACAGGCTAGACACTGGCTAGGCACAGGCTAGACACTGTCTAGGCACAGGCTAGACACAGACTAGACACAGGCTAGACACTGTCTAGGCACAGGCTAGACACAGACTAGACACAGGCTAGACACAGGCTAGACACAGGCTAGACACAGGCTAGACACAGGCTAGACACAGGCTAGACACAGGCTAGACACAGGCTAGACACAGGCTAGACACAGGCTAGACACAGGCTAGACACAGGCTAGACACAGGCTAGACACAGGCTAGACACAGGCTAGACACAGGCTAGACAAAGGCTAGACACAGGCTAGAAACTGGCTAGGCACAGGCTATGCACAGGCTAGACAAAGGCTAGACACTGGCTAGGCACAGGCTAGGCACTGGCTAGATACTGGCTAGGCATACGCTATGCACATGCCAGTTTTAGGCAAGGCACAGGCTAGACACAGGCTAGACACTGGCTAGACACAGGCTAGTTACAGGCTAGGCACAGGCTAGACACAGGCTAGGCACTGGCTGGGCACAGGCTAGACACTGGGTAGGCACAGGCTAGGCACTGGCTAGGTACAGGCTAGGAAGAGGCTAGGCACATGCTAGACACAGGGTAGACACAGGCTAGACACAGGCTAGACACAGGCTCGACACAGGCCAGACACAGGCTAGACACGGGCTTGGCACAGACTAGACACTGGCTAAGCACAGGCTAGACACAGGCTAGAAACTGGCTAGGCACAGGCTAGACACAGGCTAGACACTGGCTGGGCACTGGCTGGGCACAGGCTAGTCACAGGCTAGACACAGGCTAATAACTGGCTAGGCACAGGCTAGACACAGTCTAGACACAGGCTAGACACAGGCTAGAAACTGGCTAGGCACAGGCTAGACACAGGCTAGACACTGGCTGGGCACAGGCTAGACACTGGCTGGGCACAGGCTAGACACTGGCTGGGCACAGGCTAGACACTGGCTAGGCACAAGCTAGACACAGGCTAGACACAGGCTAGACACATGCTAGAGACAGGCTAGACACAGTCTAGACACAGGCTAGACACAGGCTAGAAACAGACTAGACACAGGCTAGACACAGGCTAGAAACTGGCTTGGCACAGACTAGACACTGGCTAAGCACAGTCTAAAAACTGGCTAGGCACATGCTAGACACAGGCTAGACACAGGCTGGGCACAGGCTAGACACTGGCTAGGCACAGGCTAGACACTGGCTAGGCAAAGGCTAGACAATGGCTATGAACAGGCTAGACAATGGCTATGAACAGGCTTGGCACTGGCTAGGTACAGGCTAGGAACTGGCTAGGTAGAGGCTAGGCACTGGCTAGGTACAGGCTAGGCAGAGGCTAGGCACATACTTGACACAGGCTAGACACAGGCTAGACAAAGGCTAGACACAGGCTAGACACAGACTAGACACAGGCTAGACACAGACTAGACACAGGCTAGACAGAGGCTACACACTGGCTAGGCACAGGCTAGACTCTGGCTATGCACAGGCTAGACAAAGGCTAGACACTGGCTAGGCACAGGCTAGGCACTGGCTAGATACTGGCTAGGCATACGCTATGCACATGCCAGTTTTAGGCAAGGCACAGGCTAGACACAGGCTAGACACTGGCTTGGCACAGTCTATGCACATGCCAGTCACAGGCAAGACACAGGCTAGGCACAGGCTAGACACAGGCTAGACACAGGCTAGACACAGGCTAGACACAGGCTGGACACAGGCTAGACACAGGCTAGACACTGGCTGGGCACAGGCTAGACACTGGCTAGGCACAGGCTAGACACAGGCTAGACACAGGCTAGACACAGGCTAGACACAGGCTAGACACAGGCTAGACACAGGCTAGACACAGGCTAGACACAGGCTAGACACAGGCTAGACACAGGCTAGACACATTCTAGACACAGGCTAGACACAGGCTAGACACAGGCTAGACACTGGCTAGGCACAGGCTACACACGCGCTAGACACAGGCTAGACACAGGCTAGACACAGGCTAGACACAGGCTAGACACAGGCTAGACACAGGCTAGACACAGGCTAGACACAGGCTAGACACAGGCTAGACACAGGCTAGACACAGGCTAGACACAGGCTAGACACAGGCTAGACACAGGCTAGACACTGGCTTGGCACGGATTAGACACTGGCTAAGGACAGGCTAGACACAGGCTAGAAACTGGCTAGGCACAGGCTAGACAGAGGCTAGACACAGGCTAAAAACAGGCTAGCTACAGGCTAGACACAGGCAAGACACTGGCTTGGCACGGATTAGACACTGGCTAAGGACAGGCTAGACACAGGCTAAAAACTGGCTAGGCACAGGCTAGACAGAGGCTGTACGCTGGCTAGACACAGGCCAGACACAGGCTAGACACAGGCTAGACACAGGCTAGACACAGGCTAGACACTGGCTAGAAACTGGCTAGGCACAGGCTACACACGGGCTAGACACAGGCTAGACACAGGCTAGACACAGGCTAGACACAGGCTAGACACAGGCTAGACACAGGCTAGACACAGGCTAGACACAGGCTAGACACAGGCTAGACACAGGCTAGACACAGGCTAGACACAGGCTAGACACAGGCTAGACACAGGCTAGACACAGGCTAGACACAGGCTAGACACAGGCTAGACACAGGCTAGACACTGGCTAGAAACTGGCTAGGCACAGGCTAGACACAGGCTAGACACAGGCTAGACACAAGCTAGACACAGGCTAGACACAGGCTAGACACAGGCTAGACACAGGCTAGACACAGGCTAGACACAGGCTAAAAACAGGCTAGATACAGGCTAGACACAGGCAAGACACTGGCTTGGCACGGATTAGACACTGGCTAAGGACAGGCTAGACACAGGCTAGAAACTGGCTAGGCACAGGCTAGACAGAGGCTGTACGCTGGCTAGACACAGGCCAGACACAGGCTAGACACAGGCTAGACACAGGCTAGACACAGGCTAGACACAGGCTAGACACTGGCTAGAAACTGGCTAGGCACAGGCTACACACGCGCTAGACACAGGCTAGACACAGGCTAGACACAGGCTAGACACAGGCTAGACACAGGCTAGACACAGGCTAGGCACAGACTAGACAGAGGCTAGACACAGGCTAGACACAGGCTAGACACAGGCTAGACACAGGCTAGACACAGGCTAGACACAGGCTAGACACAGGCTAGACACAGGCTAGACACAGGCTAGACACAGGCTAGACAAAGGCTAGACACACAGGCTAGACACAGGCTAGACAAAGGCTAGACACAGGCTATAAACTGGCTAGGCACAGGCTAGACACAGGCTAGACACTGGCTGGGCACAGGCTAGGCACAGGCTAGGCACTGGCTAGGCACTGGCTAGACACAGGCTAGACACAGGCTAGACACAGGCTAGACACAAGCTAGACACAGGCTAGACACAGGCTAGACACAGGCTTGAAACAGGCTACACACAGGCTACAAACAGGCTAGACACTGGCTAAGCACAGGCTAGACAGAGGCTAGAAACTGGCTGGGCACAGGCTAGGCAGAGGCTAGGCACTGGCTACGTACAGGCTAGGCAGAGGCTAGGCACATGCTAGACACAGGCTAGACACTGGCTGGGCACAGGCTAGACACTGGCTAGGCACTGGCTAGGCACAGGCTAGACACAGGCTAGACACAGGCTAGACACAGGCTAGACACAGGCTAGACACAGGCTAGACACAAGCTAGACACAGGCTAGACACAAGCTAGACACAGGCTAGACACAGGCTAGACACAGGCTAGGCACAGGCTAGACACAGGCTAGACACAGGCTAGACACAGGCTAGACACATTCTAGACACAGGCTAGACACATTCTAGACACAGGCTAGACACAAGCAAGACACAGGCTAGACACAGGCTAGACACAGGCTAGACACAGGCTAGACACATTCTAGACACAGGCTAGACACAGGCTAGACACTGGCTAGACACAGGCTAGACACTGGCTAGGCACAGGCTAGACACTGTCTAGGCACAGGCTAGACACAGACTAGACACAGGCTAGACACAGGCTAGACACAGGCTAGACACAGGCTAGACACAGGCTAGACACAGGCTAGACACAGGCTAGACACAGGCTAGACACAGGCTAGACACAGGCTAGTCTGGGGCTAGACACAGGCTAGACAAAGGCTAGACACAGGCTAGAAACACGGCTAGGCACAGGCTATGCACAGGCTAGACAAAGGCTAGACACTGGCTAGGCACAGGCTAGGCACTGGCTAGATACTGGCTAGGCACACGCTATGCACATGCCAGTCTTAGGCAAGGCACAGGCTAGACACAGGCTAGACACTGGCTAGACACAGGCTAGTTACAGGCTAGGCACAGGCTAGACACAGGCTAGACACTGGCTGGGCACAGGCTAGACACTGGGTAGGCACAGGCTAGGCACTGGCTAGGTACAGGCTAGGAAGAGGCTAGGCACATGCTAGACACAGGGTAGACACAGGCTAGACACAGGCTAGACACAGGCTAGACACAGGCTCGACACAGGCCAGACACAGGCTAGACACGGGCTTGGCACAGACTAGACACTGGCTAAGCACAGGCTAGACACAGGCTAGAAACTGGCTAGGCACAGGCTAGACACAGGCTAGACACTGGCTGGGCACTGGCTGGGCACAGGCTAGGCAGAGGCTAGGCACTGGCTAGAAACAGGCTAGTCACAGGCTAGACACAGGCTAGAAACTGGCTAGGCACAGGCTAGACACAGGCTAGACACAGGCTAGAAACTGGCTAGCCACAGGCTAGACACAGGCTAGACACTGGCTGGGCACAGGCTAGACACTGGCTGGGCACAGGCTAGACACTGGCTGGGCACAGGCTAGACACTGGCTAGGCACAGGCTAGACACAGGCTAGACACAGGCTAGACACATGCTAGACACATGCTAGAGACAGGCTAGACACAGTCTAGACACAGGCTAGACACAGGTTAGAAACAGACTAGACACAGGCTAGACACAGGCTAGAAACTGGCTTGGCACAGACTAGACACTGGCTAAGCACAGTCTAAAAACTGGCTAGGCACATGCTAGACACAGGCTAGACACAGGCTGGGCACAGGCTAGGCAAAGGCTAGACAATGGCTATGAACAGGCTAGACAATGGCGATGAACAGGCTTTTCACTGGCTAGGTACAGGCTAGGAACTGGCTAGGTAGAGGCTAGGCACTGGCTAGGTACAGGCTAGGCAGAGGCTAGGCACATACTTGACACAGGCTAGACACAGGCTAGACAAAGGCTAGACACAGGCTAGACACAGACTAGACACAGGCTAGACACAGACTAGACACAGGCTAGACAGAGGCTACACACTGGCTAGGCACAGGCTACACTCTGGCTATGCACAGGCTAGACAAAGGCTAGACACTGGCTAGGCACAGGCTAGGCACTGACTAGATACTGGCTAGGCATACGCTATGCACATGCCAGTTTTAGGCAAGGCACAGGCTAGACACAGGCTAGACACAGGCTAGACACTGGCTTGGCACAGTCTATGCACATGCCAGTCACAGGCAAGACACAGGCTAGGCACAGGCTAGACACAGGCTAGACACAGGCTAGACACAGGCTAGACACAGGCTAGACACAGGCTAGACACTGGCTGGGCACAGGCTAGACACTGGCTAGGCACAGGCTAGACACAGGCTAGACACAGGCTAGACACAGGCTAGACACAGGCTAGACACAGGCTAGACACAAGGTTAGACACAGGCTAGACACAGGCTAGACACAGGCTAGACACATTCTGGACACAGGCTAGACACAGGCAAGACACAGGCTAGACACAGGCTAGACACTGGCTAGGCACAGGCTACACACGCGCTAGACACAGGCTAAACACAGGCTAGACACAGGCTAGACACAGGCTAGACACAGGCTAGACACAGGCTAGACACAGGCTAGACACAGGCTAGACACAGGCTAGACACTGGCTTGGCACGGATTAGACACTGGCTAAGGACAGGCTAGACACAGGCTAGAAACTGGCTAGGCACAGGCTAGACACAGGCTAGAAACTGGCTAGGCACAGGCTAGACAGAGGCTAGACACAGGCTAGACACAGGCTAGACACAAGCTAGACACAGGCTAGACACAGGCTAGACACAGGCTAAAAACAGGCTAGATACAGGCTAGACACAGGCAAGACACTGGCTTGGCACGGATAAGACACTGGCTAAGGACAGGCTAGACACAGGCTAGAAACTGGCTAGGCACAGGCTAGACAGAGGCTATACGCTGGCTAGACACAGGCCAGACACAGGCTAGACACAGGCTAGACACAGGCTAGACACAGGCTAGACACTGGCTAGAAACTGGCTAGGCACAGGCTACACACACGCTAGACACAGGCTAGACACAGGCTAGACACAGGCTAGACACAGGCTAGACACAGGCTAGACACAGGCTAGACACAGGCTAGGCACAGGCTAGACACAGACTAGACAGAGGCTAGACACAGGCTAGACACAGGCTAGACACAGGCTAGACACAGGCTAGACACAGGCTAGACACAGGCTAGACACAGGCTAGACACAGGCTAGACACAGGCTAGACACAGGCTAGACAAAGGCTAGACACAGGCTAGACACAGGCTAGACAAAGGCTAGACACAGGCTATAAACTGGCTAGGCACAGGCTAGACACAGGCTAGACACTGGCTGGGCACAGGCTAGACACTGGCTAGGCACTGGCTAGGCACAGGCTAGACACAGGCTAGACACAGGCTAGACACAAGCTAGACACAGGCTAGACACAGGCTAGACACAGGCTTGAAACAGGCTAGACACAGGCTACAAACAGGCTAGACACTGGCTAAGCACAGGCTAGACACAGGCTAGAAACTGGCAGGGCACAGGCTAGACACAGGCTAGACACAGGCTAGACACAAGCTAGACACAGGCTAGACACAGGCTAGACACAGGCTTGAAACAGGCTAGACACAGGCTACAAACAGGCTAGACACTGGCTAAGCACAGGCTAGACACAGGCTAGAAACTGGCAGGGCACAGGCTAGGCAGAGGCTAGGCACTGGCTACGTACAGGCTAGGCAGAGGCTAGGCACATGCTAGACACAGGCTAGACACTGGCTGGGCACAGGCTAGACACTGGCTAGGCACTGGCTAGGCACAGGCTAGACACAGGCTAGACACAGGCTAGACACAGGCTAGACACAGGCTAGACACAAGCTAGACACAGGCTAGACACAAGCTAGACACAGGCTAGACACAGGCTAGACACAGGCTAGACACAGGCTAGACACAGGCTAGACACAAGCTAGAGACAGGCTAGACACAGTCTAGACACAGGCTAGACACAGGCTGGGCACAGGCTAGGCAAAGGCTAGACAATGGCTATGAACAGGCTAGACAATGGCGATGAACAGGCTTTTCACTGGCTAGGTACAGGCTAGGAACTGGCTAGGTAGAGGCTAGGCACTGGCTAGGTACAGGCTAGGCAGAGGCTAGGCACATACTTGACACAGGCTAGACACAGGCTAGACAAAGGCTAGACACAGGCTAGACACAGGCTAGACACAGGCTAGACAGAGGCTACACACTGGCTAGGCACAGGCTAACCTCTGGCTAAGACAAAGGCTAGACACTGGCTAGGCACAGGCTAGGCACTGACTAGATACTGGCTAGGCATACGCTATGCACATGCCAGTTTTAGGCAAGGCACAGGCTAGACACAGGCTAGACACTGGCTTGGCACAGTCTATGCACATGCCAGTCACAGGCAAGACACAGGCTAGGCACAGGCTAGACACAGGCTAGACACAGGCTAGACACAGGCTAGACACAGGCTAGACACTGGCTGGGCACAGGCTAGACACTGGCTAGGCACAGGCTAGACACAGGCTAGACACAGGCTAGACACAGGCTAGACACAGGCTAGACACAGGCTAGACACAGGCTAGACACAGGCTAGACACAAGTTAGACACAGGCTAGACACAGGCTAGACACAGGCTAGACACATTCTGGACACAGGCTAGACACAGGCAAGACACAGGCTAGACACAGGCTAGGCACAGGCTAGACACACGCTAGACACAGGCTAGACACAGGCTAGACACAGGCTAGACACAGGCTAGACACAGGCTAGACACAGGCTAGACACAGGCTAGACACAGGCTAGACACAGGCTAGACACAGGCTAGACACAGGCTAGACACTGGCTTGGCAAGGATTAGACACTGGCTAAGGACACAGGCTAGACACAGGCTAGACACAGGCTAGACACAGGCTAGACACAGGCTAGACACCGGAGCTAGGCACAGGCTAGACACAGGCTAGACACAGGCTAGACACAGGCTAGACACAAGCTAGACACAGGCTAGACACAGGCTAGACACAGGCTAAAAACAGGCTAGATACAGGCTAGACACAGGCAAGACACTGGCTTGGCACGGATTAGACACTGGCTAAGGACAGGCTAGACACAGGCTAGAAACTGGCTAGGCACAGGCTAGACAGAGGCTATACGCTGGCTAGACACAGGCCAGACACAGGCTAGACACAGGCTAGACACAGGCTAGACACAGGCTAGACACAGGCTAGACACAGGCTAGACACAGGCTAGACACAGGCTAGACACAGGCTAGACACAGGCTAGACACAGGCTAGACACAGGCTAGACACAGGCTAGACACAGGCTAGACACAGGCGAGACACAGGCTAGACACAGGCTAGACACAGGCTAGACACAGGCTAGACACAGGCTAGACACAGGCTAGACACAGGCTAGACACAGGCTAAGCACAGGCTAGACACAGGCTAGACACTGGCTAGGCACAGGCTAGACACAGGCTAGACACAGGCTAGACACAGGCTAGACACAGGCTAGGCACAGGCTAGACACAGGCTAGACACTGGCTGGGCACAGGCTAGACACAGGCTAGACACAGGCTAGACACAGGCTAGACACAGGCTAGACACAGGCTAGACACAGGCTAGACACAGGCTAGACACAGGCTAGACACAGGCTAGACACAGGCTAGACACAGGCTAGACACAGGCTAGACACTGGCTAGTACAGGCTAGACACAGGCTAGACACAGGCTAGACACAGGCTAGACACAGGCTAGACACAGGCTAGACACAGGCTAGACACAGGCTAGACACAGGCTAGACACAGGCTAGACACAGGCTAGAAACAGGCTAGACACAGGCTAGACACAGGCTAGACACTGGCTAGCACAGGCTAGACACTGGCTAGGCACAGGCTAGGCACAGGCTAGGCACTGGCTAGGCACAGGCTAGACACAGGCTAGGCACTGGCTAGACACAGGCTAGACACAGGCTAGACACTGGCTAGGCACAGGCTAGACACAGGCTAGACACTGGCTAGGCACAGGCTAGACACAGGCTAGACACAGGCTAGGCACAGGCTAGACACAGGCTAGACACAGGCTAGACACAGGCTAGACACAGGCTAGACACAGGCTAGACACAGGCTAGACACAGGCTAGACACAGGCTAGACACAGGCTAGACACAGGCTAGACACAGGCTAGACACAGGCTAGACACAGGCTAGACACAGGCTAGACACAGGCTAGAGCACAGGCTAAAAACTGGCTAGGCACAGGCTAGACACAGGCTAGACACAGGCTAGGGCACAGGCTAGACACATGGCTAGACACAGGCTAGACACTGGCTAGGCACAGGCTAGACACAGGCTAGACACAGGCTAGACACAGGCTAGGCACAGGCTAGACACTGGCTAGACACAGGCTAGGCACTGGCTAGGCACAGGCTAGACACAGGCTAGACACAGGCTAGACACAGGCTAGACACAGGCTAGACACAGGCTAGACACAGGCTAGACACAGGCTAGACACAGGCTAGACACAGGCTAGACACAGGCTAGACACAGGCTAGACACAGGCTAGACACAGGCTAGACACAGGCTAGACACTAGGGCTAGGCACAGGCTAGAC
>JAEIHA010000202.1:0-23162 GCA_018904595.1 Zaprionus indianus | reverse complement strand
CACATGAATGTCTCAGGAAAGGCACAGGCTAGACACAGGCTAGACACAGGCTAGACACAGGCTAGAAACGGGCTGAGGCTAGACAGAGGCTAGAAACAGGCTAGACACAGGCTATGCACAGGCTAGACACAGGCTATGCACAGGCTAGACAAAGGCTAGACACTGGCTAGACACAGGCTAGGCACTGGCTAGACACTGGCTAGGCACAGGCTATGCACTGGCTAGACACTGGCTAGGCACACGCTATGCACATGCCTGTCTCAGGCAAAGCACAGGCTAGACACAGGCTAGACACAGGCTAGAAACAGGCTAGACAGAGGCTATACACTGCTAGACACAGGCTAGACACAGGCTAGACACATTCTAGACACAGGCTAGACACAGGCAAGACACAGGCAAGACACAGGCTAGACACAGGCTAGACACAGGCTAGACAGAGGCTATACACTGGCTAGACACAGGCTAGACACAGGCTATGCACAGGCTAGACAAAGGCTAGACACTGGCTAGACACAGGCTAGGCACTGGCTCGACACTGGCTAGGCACACGCTATGCACATGCCTGTCTCAGGCAAGTCACAGGCTAGACACAGGCTAGACACAGGCTAGAAACGGGCTAGACACAGGCTAGACACAGGCCAGACACTGGCTTGGCACAGACTAGACACTGGCTAAGCACAGGCAAGACACAGGCTAGAAACTGGCTAGGCACAGGCTTGACACAGGCTAGACACTGGCTGGGCACAGGCTAGACACTGGCTAGGCACAGGCTAGACACTGGCTAGGCACAGGCTAGACACTGGCTAGGCACAGGCTAGACACTGGCTAGGCACAGGCTAGACACTGGCTAGGCACAGGCTAGACAATGGCTAGGCAGAGGCTAGACAATGGCTATGTACAGGCTAGGTACTGGCTAGGTACAGGCTAGGCACTGGCTAGGTACAGGCTAGGCAGAGGCTAGGTACAGGCTAGGCTGAGGCTAGGCAGAGGCTAGGCACATTCTAGACACAGGCTAGACACAGGCTAGACACAGGCTAGACACAGGCTAGACACAGGCTAGACACAGGCTAGACACAGGCTAGAAACTGGCTAGGCACAGGCTAGACACAGGCTAGACACTGGCTGGGCACAGGCTAGACACTGGCTAGATACAGGCTAGACACAGGCTAGACACAGACTAGACACAGGCTAGACACAAGCTAGACGCAGGCTAGACACAGGCTAGACACAGGCTAGACACAGGCCAGACACAGGCTAGAAACAGGCTAAACACAGGCTAGACACGGTCTGGACACTGGCTTGACACAGACTTGACACTGGCTAAGCACAGGCTAGACACAGGATAGAAACTGGCTAGGCACAGGCTAGACACAGGCTAGACACTGGCTGGGCACAGGCTAGACACTGGCTAGGCACAGGCTAGACACTGGCTAGGTACAGCCTAGGCAGAGGCTAGGCACATGCTAGACACAGGCTAGACACAGGCTAGACAAAGGCTAGACACAGGCTAGACACAGGCTAGACACAGGCTAGACACAGGCTGGACACAGGCTAGACACAGGCTAGACACAGGCTAGACACAGGATAGACACAGGCTAGACACAGGCAAGACACAGGCTAGACACAGGCTAGACACAGGCTAGACACAGGCTAAACACAGGCTAGATACAGGCTAGACACAGGCTAGACACAGGCTAGACACAGGCTAGACACAGGCTAGACACAGGCTAGACACATTCTAGACACAGGCTAGACACAGGCAAGACACAGGCTAGACACAGGCTAGACACAGGCTAGACACAGGCTAGACACAGGCTAGACACAGGCTAGACACAAGCTAGACACAGGCTAGGCACAGGCTAGACAAAGGCTTGAAACAGGCTAGACACAGGCTAGACACAGGCTAGATACAGGCTAGACACGGGCTTGGCACAGACTAGACACTGGCTAAGCACAGGCTAGACACAGGCTGGAAACTGGCTAGGCACAGGCTAGACACAGGCTAGACACTGGCTGGGCACAGGCTAGGCAGAGGCTAGGCACTGGCTACGTACAGGCTAGGCAGAGGCTAGGCACATGCTAGACACAGGCTAGACACATGCTAGACACAGGCTTGACACAGGCTAGACACAGGCCAGGCACAGGCTAGGCACATGCTAGACACAGGCTAGACACTGGCTTGGCACAGGCTAGACACTGGCTAGGCACAGGCTAGACACAGGCTAGACACAGGCTAGACACATGCTAGACACAGGCTAGACACATGCTAGACACAGGCTAGACACAGGCTAGACACAAGCTAGACACAGGCTAGACACAAGCTAGACACAGGCTAGGCACAGGCTAGACACAGGCTTGAAACAGGCTAGACACAGGCTAGACACAGGCTAGATACAGGCTAGACACGGGCTTAGCACAGACTAGACACTGGCTAGGCACTGGCTAGGCACTGGCTAGGCACTGGCTAGGCACTGGCTAGGCACTGGCTAGGCACAGGCTAGGCAGAGGCTAGGCACTGGCTACGTACAGGCTAGGCAGAGGCTAGGCACATGATAGACACAGGCTAGGCACATGCTAGACACAGGCTAGACACATGATAGACACAGGCTGGAAACTGGCTAGGCACAGGCTAGACACAGGCTAGACACAGGCTGGACACAGGCTAGGCAGAGGCTAGGCACTGGCTACGTACAGGCTAGGCAGAGGCTAGGCACATGATAGACACAGGCTAGGCACATGCTAGACACAGGCTAGACACATGATAGACACAGGCTTGACACAGGCTAGACACAGGCCAGGCACAGGCTAGGCACATGCTAGACACAGGCTAGACACAGGCTAGACAGCTAGACACAGGCTAGACACAGGCTAGACACAGGCTAGACACAGGCTAGACACAGGCTAGACACAGGCTAGACACAGGCACAGGCTAGACACAGGCTAGACACAGGCTAGACACAGGCTAGACACTGGCTAGGCACTGGCTAGGCACTGGCTAGGCACTGGCTAGGCACTGGCTAGGCACTGGCTAGGCACTGGCTGGCACTGGCTGGGCACTGGCTGGGCACTGGCTAGGCACTGGCTAGGCACTGGCTAGGCACTGGCTAGGCACTGGCTAGGCACTGGCTAGGCACTGGCTAGGCACTGGCTAGGCACTGGCTAGGCACTGGCTAGGCACTGGCTAGGCACTGGCTAGGCACTGGCTAGGCACAGGCTAGGCACAGGCTAGGCACAGGCTAGGCACTGGCTAGGCACTGGCTAGGCACAGGCTAGGCACAGGCTAGGCACAGGCTAGGCACAGGCTAGGCACAGGCTAGGCACAGGCTAAGCACAGGCTAGACACTGGCTAGACACCGGCTAGACACCGTCAAGACACAGACTAAACACAGGCTAGACAGATGCTATACACTGGCTAGGCACAGGCTAGACTCTGGCTAGACAAAGGCTTGACACAGGCTAGGCACAGGCTAGGCACTGGCTAGACACTGGCTAGGCACACGCTATGCACATGCCAGTCTCAGGCGAGGCACAGGCTAGACACAGGCTAGACACTGGCTAGGCACAGGCTATGCATATGCCAGTCACAGGCAAGGCACAGGCCAGACACAGGCTAAACACTGGCTGGGCACAGGCTAGACTATGGCTAGGCACAGGCTAGACACTGGCTAGGCACAGGCTAGACACTGGCTAGGCACAGGCTATACATTGGCTAGGTACAGGCTATACATTGGCTAGGTACAGGCTAGGTACTGGCTAGGTACAGGCTAGGCACTGGCTAGGTACAGGCTAGGCAGAGGCTAGGCACAGGCTATGCACATGCCAGTCACAGGCCAGGCACAGGCTAGACACAGACACTGGCTAGACACATGCTAGACACAGGCTAGACACAGGCTAGACACAGGCTAGACACAGGCTAGACACTGGCTAGACACATGCTAGACACAGGCTAGACACAGGCTAGACACAGGCTAGACACAGGCTAGACACAGGCTAGACACAGGCTAGACCCAGGCTAGACACAGGCTAGACACATTCTAGACACAGGCTAGACACAGGCTAGACAGGCTAGACACAGGCTAAACACAGGCTAGACACCGGCTTGACACCGTCAAGATACAGACTAGACATGGGCTAGACAGAGGCTATACACTGGCTAGGCACAGGCTAGACTCTGGCTAGACAAAGGCTTGACACAGGCTAGGCACACGCTATGCACATGCCATACTCAGGCGAGGCACAGGCTAGACACAGGCTAGACACTGGCTAGGCACAGGCTAGACTATGGCTGGGCACAGGCTAGACTATGGCTAGGCACAGGCTAGACACTGGCTAGGCACAGGCTAGACACTGGCTAGGCACAGGCTATACATTGGCTAGGTACAGGCTATACATTGGCTAGGTAATGGCTAGGTACAGGGCTAGGCACTGGCTAGGTACAGGTTAGGCAGAGGCTAGGCACAGGCTATACACATGCCAGTCACAGGCCAGGCACAGGCTAGACACAGGCTAGACACTGGCTAGGCACAGGCTAGACACTGGCTTGGCACAGACTAGACACTGGCTAGGCACAGGCTAGACACAGGCTAGACACATGCTAGACACAGGCTAGACACAGGCTAGACACAGGCTAGACACAGGCTAGACAGACTAGACACAGGCTAGACACAGGCTAGACACAGGCTAGACACAGGCTAGACACAGGCTAGACACAGGCTAGACACAGGCTAGACACAGGCTAGACACAGGCTAGACACAGGCTAGACACAGGCTAGACACTGGCTGGGAACAGGCTAGACACTGGCTAGGCACTGGCTAGGCAAAGGCTAGGCACAGGCTAGGCACAGGCCTAGGCACAGGCTAGGCACAGGCTAAGCACAGGCTAGACACTGGCTAGACACCGGCTAGACAGAGGCTATACACTGGCTAGGCACAGGCTAGACTCTGGCTATGCACAGGCTAGACAAAGGCTAGACACTGGCTAGGCACAGGCTAGGCACTGGCTAGACACTGGCTAGACACTGGCTAGGCACACGCTATGCTCATGCCAGTCTCAGGCAATTCACAGGCTAGACACAGGCTAGACACTGGCTAGGCACAGGCTATGCACATGCCAGTCACAGGCAAGGCACAGGCTAGACACAGGCTAGACACTGGCTAGGCACAGGCTAGGTACTGGCTAGGTACAGGCTAGGCACTGGCTAGGTACAGGCTAGGCAGAGGCTAGGCACAGGCTATGCACATGCCAGTCACAGGCCAGGCACAGGCTAGACACAGACACTGGCTAGACACATGCTAGACACAGGCTAGACACCGTCAAGACACAGACAAGACACAGGCAACAGGCTAGACAGAGGCTAGACACTGGCTAGGGCTAGACACAGGCTAGACACTGGCTAGGCACAGGCTAGACACAGAACACAGGCTAGACAGGCTAGACACAGGCTAGGCACAGGCTAGACACAGGCTAGACACAGGCTAGACACAGGCTAGACACAGGCTAGACACAGGCTAGACACAGGCTAGACACAGGCTAGACACAGGCTAGGCACAGGCTAGACACAGGCTAGACACAGGCTAGACACTGGCTAGGCACTAGACAGGCTAGGCACAGGCTAGGCACAGGCTAGACACAGGCTAGGACACTGGCTAGACACCGGCTAGACAGAGGCTAGGCACAGGCTAGGCACTGGCTAGGCACTGGCTAGACACAATGGCTAGGCACTGGCTAGACACAGGCTAGGCACAGGCTAGGCACTGGCTAGACACTGGCTAGGCACACGCTATGCACATGCCAGTCTCAGGCAAGGCACAGGCTAGACACAGGCTAGACACTGGCTAGGCACAGGCTATGCACATGCCAGTCAAGGCAAGGCACAGGCTAGACACAGGCTAGACACTGGCTAGGCACAGGCTAGGCACTGGCTAGGCACAGGCTAGGCACAGGCTAGGCACTGGCTAGGCACAGGCTAGGCAGAGGCTAGGCACAGGCTATGCACATGCCAGTCACAGGCTAGGCACAGGCTAGACACAGGCTAGACACAGGCTAGACACCGGCTCAAGACACAGACTAGACACAGGCTAGACTGGCTAGACACAGGCTAGACACAGGCTAGGCACAGGCTAACAGGCTAGACACTGGCTAGGCACAGGCTAGACACAGGCTAGACACAGGCTAGGCACAGGCTAGACACAGGCTAGACACAGGCTAGACACAGGCTAGACACAGGCTAGACAAGGCTAGACACAGGCTAGACACAGGCTAGACACAGGCTAGACACAGGCTAGACACAGGCTAGACACAGGCTAGACACAGGCTAGACACTAGGCTGGACTGAGGCTAGGCACAGGCTAGGCACAGGCTAGGCACAGGCTAGGCACTGGCTAGGCACAGGCTAGGCACTGGCTAGGCACTGGGCTAGGCACAGGCTAGGCACACAGGCTAGGCACTGGCTAGGCACTGGCTAGGCACTGGCTAGGCACTGGCTAGGCACTGGCTAGGCACTGGCTAGGCACAGGCTAGGCACAGGCTAGGCACAGGCTAGGCACAGGCTAGGCACAGGCTAGGCACAGGCTAGGCACAGGCTAGGCACAGGCTAGGCACAGGCTAGACACAGGCTAGACACCGGCTAGACACCGGCTAGACACCGTCAAGACACAGACTAAACACAGGCTAGACAGATGCTATACACTGGCTAGGCACAGGCTAGACTCTGGCTAGACAAAGGCTTGACACAGGCTAGGCACAGGCTAGGCACTGGCTAGACACTGGCTAGGCACACGCTATGCACATGCCAGTCTCAGGCGAGGCACAGGCTAGACACAGGCTAGACACTGGCTAGGCACAGGCTATGCATATGCCAGTCACAGGCAAGGCACAGGCCAGACACAGGCTAGACACTGGCTGGGCACAGGCTAGACTATGGCTAGGCACAGGCTAGACACTGGCTAGGCACAGGCTAGACACTGGCTAGGCACAGGCTATACATTGGCTAGGTACAGGCTATACATTGGCTAGGTACAGGCTAGGTACTGGCTAGGTACAGGCTAGGCACTGGCTAGGTACAGGCTAGGCAGAGGCTAGGCACAGGCTATGCACATGCCAGTCACAGGCCAGGCACAGGCTAGACACAGACACTGGCTAGACACATGCTAGACACAGGCTAGACACAGGCTAGACACAGGCTAGACACAGGCTAGACACTGGCTAGACACATGCTAGACACAGGCTAGACACAGGCTAGACACAGTCTAGACACAGGCTAGATACAGGCTAGACACAGGCTAGACACAGGCTAGACACAGGCTAGACACAGGCTAGACACAGGCTAGACAGGCTAGACACAGGCTAAACACAGGCTAGACACCGGCTTGACACCGTCAAGATACAGACTAGACATGGGCTAGACAGAGGCTATACACTGGCTAGGCACAGGCTAGACTCTGGCTAGACAAAGGCTTGACACAGGCTAGGCACACGCTATGCACATGCCATACTCAGGCGAGGCACAGGCTAGACACAGGCTAGACACTGGCTAGGCACAGGCTAGACTATGGCTGGGCACAGGCTAGACTATGGCTAGGCACAGGCTAGACACTGGCTAGGCACAGGCTAGACACTGGCTAGGCACAGGCTAGACACTGGCTAGGCACAGGCTATACATTGGCTAGGTACAGGCTATACATTGGCTAGGTAATGGCTAGGTACAGGCTAGGCACTGGCTAGGTACAGGTTAGGCAGAGGCTAGGCACAGGCTATACACATGCCAGTCACAGGCCAGGCACAGGCTAGACACAGGCTAGACACTGGCTAGGCACAGGCTAGACACTGGCTTGGCACAGACTAGACACTGGCTAAGCACAGGCTAGACACAGGCTAGACACATGCTAGACACAGGCTAGACACAGGATAGACACAGGCTAGACACAGGCTAGACAGACTAGACACAGGCTAGACACAGGCTAGACACAGGCTAGACACAGGCTAGACACAGGCTAGACACAGGCTAGACACAGGCTAGACACAGTCTAGACACAGGCTAGACACAGGCTAGACACAGGCTAGACACTGGCTGGGAACAGGCTAGACACTGGCTAGGCACTGGCTAGGCAAAGGCTAGGCACAGGCTAGGCACAGGCCTAGGCACAGGCTAGGCACAGGCTAAGCACAGGCTAGACACTGGCTAGACACCGGCTAGACAGAGGCTATACACTGGCTAGGCACAGGCTAGACTCTGGCTATGCACAGGCTAGACAAAGGCTAGACACTGGCTAGGCACAGGCTAGGCACTGGCTAGACACTGGCTAGGCACACGCTATGCTCATGCCAGTCTCAGGCAATTCACAGGCTAGACACAGGCTAGACACTGGCTAGGCACAGGCTATGCACATGCCAGTCACAGGCAAGGCACAGGCTAGACACAGGCTAGACACTGGCTAGGCACAGGCTAGGTACTGGCTAGGTACAGGCTAGGCACTGGCTAGGTACAGGCTAGGCAGAGGCTAGGCACAGGCTATGCACATGCCAGTCACAGGCCAGGCACAGGCTAGACACAGACACTGCCTAGACACATGCTAGACACAGGCTAGGTACTGGCTAGGTACAGGCTAGGCACTGGCTAGGTACAGGCTAGGCAGAGGCTAGGCACAGGCTATGCACATGCCAGTCACAGGCCAGGCACAGGCTAGACACAGACACTGCCTAGACACATGCTAGACACAGGCTAGACACCGTCAAGACACAGACAAGACACAGGCTAGACAGAGGCAATACACTGGCTAGGCACAGGCTAGACTCTGGCTATGCACAGGCTAGACAAAGGCTAGACACTGGCTAGGCACTGGCTAGGCACAGGCTAGGCACTGGCTAGACACAGGCTAGACACAGGCTAGACACAGGCTAGACACAGGCTAGACACAGGCTATACACAGGCTAGACACAGGCTAGACACAGGCTAGACACAGGCTAGACACAGGCTAGACACAGGCTAGACACAGGCGAGACACAGGCTAGACACAGGCTAGACACAGGCTAGACACAGGCTAGATACAGGCTAGACACAGGCTAGACACAGGCTAGACACAGGCTAGACACAGGCTAGACACAGGCTAGACACAGGTTAGACGCAGGCTAGACACAGGCTAGACATAGGCTAGACAGAGGCTATACACAGGCTAGACATAGGCTAGACACAGGCTGGGCACAGGCTAGGCACAGGCTAGGCACAGGCTAGGCACAGGCTAGGCACAGGCTAGGCACAGGCTAGGCACAGGCTGGGCACAGGCTAGGCACAGGCTAGGCACAGGCTAGGCACAGGTTAGGCACAGGCTAGGCACAGGCTAGGCACAGGCTAGGCACAGGCTAGGCACAGGCTAGGCACAGGCTAGGCACAGGCTAGGCACAGGCTAGGCACAGGCTAGGCACAGGCTAGGCACTGGCTAGGCACTGGCTAGGCACTGGCTAGGCACTGGCTAGGCAAAGGCTAGGCACAGGCTAGGCACAGGCTAGGCACAGGCTAGGCACAGGCTAGGCACAGGCTAGGCACAGGCTAGGCACAGGCTAGGCACAGGCTAAGCACAGGCTAGACACTGGCTAGACACCGGCTAGACACCGTCAAGACACAGACTAAACACAGGCTAGACAGAGGCTATACACTGGCTAGGCACAGGCTAGACTCTGGCTAGACAAAGGCTTGACACAGGCTAGGCACAGGCTAGGCACTGGCTAGACACTGGCTAGGCACACGCTATGCACATGCCAGTCTCAGGCGAGGCACAGGCTAGACACAGGCTAGACACTGGCTAGGCACAGGCTATGCATATGCCAGTCACAGGCAAGGCACAGGCCAGACACAGGCTAGACTTTGGCTGGGCACAGGCTAGACTATGGCTAGGCACAGGCTAGACACTGGCTAGGCACAGGCTAGACACTGGCTAGGCACAGGCTATACATTGGCTAGGTACAGGCTATACATTGGCTAGGTACAGGCTAGGTACTGGCTAGGTACAGGCTAGGCACTGGCTAGGTACAGGCTAGGCAGAGGCTAGGCACAGGCTATGCACATGCCAGTCACAGGCCAGGCACAGGCTAGACACAGACACTGGCTAGACACATGCTAGACACAGGCTAGACACCGTCAAGACACAGACAAGACACAGGCTAGACAGAGGCTATACACTGGCTAGGCACAGGCTAGACTCTGGCTATGCACAGGCTAGACAAAGGCTAGACACTGGCTAGGCACAGGCTAGGCACTGGCTAGACACAGGCTAGACACAGGCTAGACACAGGCTAGACACAGGCTAGACACAGGCTAGACACAGGCTAGACACAGGCTAGACACAGGCAAGACACAGGCTAGACACAGGCTAGACACAGGCTAGACACAGGCTAGACACAGGCTAGATACAGGCTAGACACAGGCTAGACACAGGCTTGACACAGGCTAGACACAGGCTAGACACAGGCTAGACACAGGCTAGACACAGGTTAGACGCAGGCTAGACACAGGCTAGACATAGGCTAGACACAGGCTAGAAACTGGCTAGGCACAGGCTAGACAGAGGCTATACACTGGCTAGACACTGGCTAGGCACAGGCTACACCCGCGCTAGACACAGGCTAGACAAAGGCTAGACACTGGCTAGGCACACGCTATGCACATGAATGTCTCAGGAAAGGCACAGGCTAGACACAGGCTAGACACAGGCTAGACAGAGGCTAGAAACAGGCTAGACACAGGCTATGCACAGGCTAGACACAGGCTATGCACAGGCTAGACAAAGGCTAGACACTGGCTAGACACAGGCTAGGCACTGGCTAGACACTGGCTAGGCACAGGCTATGCACTGGCTAGACACTGGCTAGGCACACGCTATGCACATGCCTGTCTCAGGCAAAGCACAGGCTAGACACAGGCTAGAAACGGGCTAGACACAGGCTAGACAGAGGCTATACACTGGCTAGACACAGGCTAGACACAGGCTAGACACAGGCTAGACACATTCTAGACACAGGCTAGACACAGGCAAGACACAGGCAAGACACAGGCTAGACACAGGCTAGACACAGGCTAGACAGAGGCTATACACTGGCTAGACACAGGCTAGACACAGGCTATGCACAGGCTAGACAAAGGCTAGACACTGGCTAGACACAGGCTAGGCACTGGCTCGACACTGGCTAGGCACACGCTATGCACATGCCTGTCTCAGGCAAGTCACAGGCTAGACACAGGCTAGACACAGGCTAGAAACGGGCTAGACACAGGCTAGACACAGGCCAGACACTGGCTTGGCACAGACTAGACACTGGCTAAGCACAGGCAAGACACAGGCTAGAAACTGGCTAGGCACAGGCTTGACACAGGCTAGACACTGGCTGGGCACAGGCTAGACACTGGCTAGGCACAGGCTAGACACTGGCTAGGCACAGGCTAGACACTGGCTAGACACTGGCTAGGCACAGGCTAGACACTGGCTAGGCACAGGCTAGACACTGGCTAGGCACAGGCTAGACAATGGCTAGGCAGAGGCTAGACAATGGCTATGTACAGGCTAGGTACTGGCTAGGTACAGGCTAGGCACTGGCTAGGTACAGGCTAGGCAGAGGCTAGGTACAGGCTAGGCTGAGGCTAGGCAGAGGCTAGGCACATTCTAGACACAGGCTAGACACAGGCTAGACACAGGCTAGACACAGGCTAGACACAGGCTAGACACAGGCTAGAAACTGGCTAGGCACAGGCTAGACACAGGCTAGACACTGGCTGGGCACAGGCTAGACACTGGCTAGATACAGGCTAGACACAGGCTAGACACAGACTAGACACAGGCTAGACACAAGCTAGACGCAGGCTAGACACAGGCTAGACACAGGCTAGACACAGGCCAGACACAGGCTAGAAACAGGCTAAACACAGGCTAGACACGGTCTGGACACTGGCTTGACACAGACTTGACACTGGCTAAGCACAGGCTAGACACAGGATAGAAACTGGCTAGGCACAGGCTAGACACAGGCTAGACACTGGCTGGGCACAGGCTAGACACAGGCTAGACACAGGCTAGACACAGGCTAGATACAGGCTAGACACAGGCTAGACACAGGCTAGACACAGGCTAGACACAGGCTAGACACAGGCTAGACACAGGCTAGACACAGGCTAGACACAGGCTAGACACAGGCTAGACACAGGCTAGACACAGGCTAGACACAGGCTAGACACAGGCTAGACACAGGCTAGACACAAGCTAGACACAGGCTAGGCATAGGCTAGACAAAGGCTTGAAACAGGCTAGACACAGGCTAGACACAGGCTAGATACAGGCTAGACACGGGCTTGGCACAGACTAGACACTGGCTAAGCACAGGCTAGACACAGGCTGGAAACTGGCTAGGCACAGGCTAGACACAGGCTAGACACAGGCCAGGCACAGGCTAGGCACATGCTAGACACAGGCTAGACACTGGCTTGGCACAGGCTAGACACTGGCTAGGCACAGGCTAGACACAGGCTAGACACAGGCTAGACACAGGCTAGACACAGGCTAGACACAGGCTAGACACAGGCTAGACACAGGCTAGACACAGGCTAGACACAGGCTAGACACAGGCTAGACACAGGCTAGACACTGGCTAAGCACAGGCTAGACACAGGCTGGAAACTGGCTAGGCACAGGCTAGACACAGGCTAGACACTGGCTGGGCACAGGCTGGGCAGAGGCTAGGCACTGGCTACGTACAGGCTAGGCAGAGGCTAGGCACATGATAGACACAGGCTAGGCACATGCTAGACACAGGCTAGACACATGATAGACACAGGCTTGACACAGGCTAGACACAGGCCAGGCACAGGCTAGGCACATGCTAGACACAGGCTAGACACAGGCTAGACAAAGGCTAGACAAAGGCTAGACACAGGCTAGACACAGGCTAGACACAGGCTAGACACAGGCTAGAAACTGGCTAGGCACGGGCTAGACACAGGCTAGACACTGGCTAGGCACTGGCTAGGCACTGGCTAGGTACTGGCTAGGCACTGGCTAGGCACTGGCTAGGCACTGGCTAGGCACTGGCTAGGCAAAGGCTAGGCACAGGCTAGGCACAGGCTAGACACAGGCTAGACACAAGCTAGACACAGGCTAGGCATAGGCTAGACAAAGGCTTGAAACAGGCTAGACACAGGCTAGACACAGGCTAGATACAGGCTAGACACGGGCTTGGCACAGACTAGACACTGGCTAAGCACAGGCTAGACACAGGCTGGAAACTGGCTAGGCACAGGCTAGACACAGGCTAGACACCTGGGCACTGGGCACAGGCTAGGCAGAGGCTAGGCACTGGCTACGGTACAGGCTAGGCAGAGGCTAGGCACATGCTAGACACAGGCTAGACACAGGCTAGACACAGGCTAGACACAGGCTAGACACAGGCCAGACACAGGCTAGGCACATGCTAGACACAGGCTAGACACTGGCTTGGCACAGGCTAGACACTGGCTAGGCACAGGCTAGACACAGGCTAGACACAGGCTAGACACATGCTAGACACAGGCTAGACACATGCTAGACACAGGCTAGACACAGGCTAGACACAAGCTAGACACAGGCTAGACACAAGCTAGACACAGGCTAGGCACAGGCTAGACACAGGCTTGAAACAGGCTAGACACTGGCTAGACACAGGCTAGATACAGGCTAGACACGGGCTTAGCACAGACTAGACACTGGCTAAGCACAGGCTAGACACAGGCTGGAAACTGGCTAGGCACAGGCTAGACACAGGCTAGACACTGGCTGGGCACAGGCTAGGCAGAGGCTAGGCACTGGCTACGTACAGGCTAGGCAGAGGCTAGGCACATGCTAGACACAGGCTAGACACATGCTAGACACAGGCTTGACACAGGCTAGACACAGGCCAGGCACAGGCTAGGCACATGCTAGACACAGGCTAGACACTGGCTTGGCACAGGCTAGACACAGGCTAGGCACAGGCTAGACACAGGCTAGACACAGGCTAGACACAGGCACACAGGCTAGACACAGGCTAGACACAGGCTAGACACATGCTAGACACAGGCTAGACACAGGCTAGACACAAGCTAGACACAGGCTAGACACAAGCTAGACACAGGCTAGGCACAGGCTAGACACAGGCTTGAAACAGGCTAGACACAGGCTAGACACAGGCTAGATAAAGGCTAGACACGGGCTTAGCACAGACTAGACACTGGCTAAGCACAGGCTAGACACAGGCTGGAAACTGGCTAGGCACAGGCTAGACACAGGCTAGACACTGGCTGGGCACAGGCTAGGCAGAGGCTAGGCACTGGCTACGTACAGGCTAGGCAGAGGCTAGGCACATGATAGACACAGGCTAGGCACATGCTAGACACAGGCTAGACACATGATAGACACAGGCTTGACACAGGCTAGACACAGGCCAGGCACAGGCTAGGCACATGCTAGACACAGGCTAGACACAGGCTAGACAAAGGCTAGACAAAGGCTAGACACAGGCTAGACACAGGCTAGACACAGGCTAGACACAGGCTAGACACAGGCTAGAAACTGGCTAGGCACGGGCTAGACACAGGCTAGACACTGGCTAGGCACTGGCTAGGCACTGGCTAGGCACTGGCTAGGCACTGGCTAGGCACTGGCTAGGCACTGGCTAGGCACTGGCTAGGCACTGGCTAGGCACTGGCTAGGCACTGGCTAGGCACTGGCTAGGCACTGGCTAGGCACTGGCTAGGCACTGGCTAGGCACTGGCTAGGCACTGGCTAGGCACTGGCTAGGCACTGGCTAGGCAAAGGCTAGGCACAGGCTAGGCACAGGCTAGGCACAGGCTAGGCACAGGCTAGGCACAGGCTAGGCACAGGCTAGGCACAGGCTAGGCACAGGCTAGGCACAGGCTAGGCACAGGCTAGGCACAGGCTAAGCACAGGCTAGACACTGGCTAGACACCGGCTAGACACCGTCAAGACACAGACTAAACACAGGCTAGACAGATGCTATACACTGGCTAGGCACAGGCTAGACTCTGGCTAGACAAAGGCTTGACACAGGCTAGGCACAGGCTAGGCACTGGCTAGACACTGGCTAGGCACACGCTATGCACATGCCAGTCTCAGGCGAGGCACAGGCTAGACACAGGCTAGACACTGGCTAGGCACAGGCTATGCATATGCCAGTCACAGGCAAGGCACAGGCCAGACACAGGCTAGACACTGGCTGGGCACAGGCTAGACTATGGCTAGGCACAGGCTAGACACTGGCTAGGCACAGGCTAGACACTGGCTAGGCACAGGCTATACATTGGCTGGCAGGTACAGGCTATACATTGGCTAGGTACAGGCTAGGTACTGGCTAGGTACAGGCTAGGCACTGGCTAGGTACAGGCTAGGCAGAGGCTAGGCACAGGCTATGCACATGCCAGTCACAGGCCAGGCACAGGCTAGACACAGACACTGGCTAGACACAGACACTGGCAGACACATGCTAGACACAGGCTAGACACAGGCTAGACACAGGCTAGACACAGGCTAGACACAGGCTAGACACTGGCTAGACACATGCTAGACACAGGCTAGACACAGGCTAGACACAGTCTAGACACAGGCTAGATACAGGCTAGACACAGGCTAGACCCAGGCTAGACACAGGCTAGACACATTCTAGACACAGGCTAGACACAGGCTAGATAGGCTAGACACAGGCTAAACACAGGCTAGACACCGGCTTGACACCGTCAAGATACAGACTAGACATGGGCTAGACAGAGGCTATACACTGGCTAGGCACAGGCTAGACTCTGGCTAGACAAAGGCTTGACACAGGCTAGGCACACGCTATGCACATGCCATACTCAGGCGAGGCACAGGCTAGACACAGGCTAGACACTGGCTAGGCACAGGCTAGACTATGGCTGGGCACAGGCTAGACTATGGCTAGGCACAGGCTAGACACTGGCTAGGCACAGGCTAGACACTGGCTAGGCACAGGCTATACATTGGCTAGGTACAGGCTATACATTGGCTAGGTAATGGCTAGGTACAGGCTAGGCACTGGCTAGGTACAGGTTAGGCAGAGGCTAGGCACAGGCTATACACATGCCAGTCACAGGCCAGGCACAGGCTAGACACAGGCTAGACACTGGCTAGGCACAGGCTAGACACTGGCTTGGCACAGACTAGACACTGGCTAAGCACAGGCTAGACACAGGCTAGACACATGCTAGACACAGGCTAGACAGACTAGACACAGGCTAGACACACAGGCTAGACACACAGGCTAGACACAGGCTAGACACAGGCTAGACACAGGCTAGACACAGGCTAGACACAGGCTAGACACAGGCTAGACACAGGCTAGGCACTGGCTGGGCACAGGCTAGACACTGGCTAGGCACTGGCTAGGCACAGGCTAGGCACAGGCTAGACACTGGCTAGACACAGGCTAGGCAGGCTAGGCTAAGCACAGGCTAGACACTGGCTAGACACCGGCTAGACAGAGGCTATACACTGGCTAGGCACAGGCTAGACAAAGGCTAGACACTGGCTAGGCACAGGCTAGACACTGGCTAGACACTGGCTAGGCACACGCTATGCTCATGCCAGTCTCAGGCAATTCACAGGCTAGACACAGGCTAGACACTGGCTAGGCACAGGCTATGCACATGCCAGTCACAGGCAAGGCACAGGCTAGACACAGGCTAGACACTGGCTGAGCACAGGCTAGGTACTGGCTAGGTACAGGCTAGGCACTGGCTAGGCACAGGCTAGGCAGAGGCTAGGCACAAGGGCTATGACATGCCAGTCACAGGCTAGGCACAGGCTAGACACAGGCTAGACACAGGCTAGACACAGGCTAGACACCGTCAAGACACAGGCTAGACACAGGCTAGACAGAGGCTAGACACTGGCTAGGCACAGGCTAGGCACTGGCTAGGCACAGGCTAGGCACAGGCTAGACACAGGCTAGACACTGGCTAGGCACAGGCTAGGCTGGGCTAGGCTAGGCTGGGCTAGGCACAGGCTAGGCACAGGCTAGACACAGGCTAGGCACAGGCTAGGCACAGGCTAGACACAGGCTAGACACAGGCTAGGCACTGGCTAGACACAGGCTAGACACAGGCTAGACACCGGCTAGACACAGGCTAAACACAGGCTAGACAGAGGCTATACACTGGCTGACACAGGCTAGACACTGGCTAGACAAAGGCTAGACACAGGCTAGGCACAGGCTAGGCACTGGCTAGACACTGACTAAGCACAGGCTAGGCATGCACATAGTCTCAGGCTAGGCACAGGCTGCAGCAGGCTAGACACAGGCTAGACACTGGCTAGGCACAGGCTAGACACTGGCTAGGCACAGGCTAGACACAGGCTAGACACTGGCTAGGCACAGGCTAGACATGGCTAGGCACAGGCTAGGCACTGGCTAGGCACAGGCTAGGCACTGGCTAGGCACAGGCTAACAGGCTAGACACTGGCTAGACACAGGCTAGGCACAGGCTAGGCACATGGCTCAGGCGAGGCACTGGCTAGACACAGGCTAGACACTGGCTAGGCACAGGCTATGCACATGCCAGTCTCAGGCAGGCACAGGCTAGACACAGGCTAGACTTTGGCTGGGCACAGGCTAGACTATGGCTGGGCACAGGCTAGACACTGGCTAGGCACAGGCTAGACACTGGCTAGGCACAGGCTAGACACTGGCTAGGCACAGGCTATACATTGGCTAGGTACAGGCTATACATTGGCTAGGTAATGGCTAGGTACAGGCTAGGCACTGGCTAGGTACAGGTTAGGCAGAGGCTAGGCACAGGCTATGCACATGACAGTCACAGGCCAGGCACAGGCTAGACACAGACACTGGCTAGACACATGCTAGACACGGGCTAGACACAGGCTAGACACAGGCTAGACACAGGCTAGACACAGGCTAGACACATGCTAGACACAGGCTAGACACAGGCTAGACACAGGCTAGACACAGGCTAGATACAGGCTAGACACAGGCTAGACCCAGGCTAGACACAGGCTAGACACATTCTAGACACAGGCTAGACACAGGCTAGACAGGCTAAACACAGGCTAGACACCGGCTTGACACCGTCAAGATACAGACTAGACATGGGCTAGACAGAGGCTATACACTGGCTAGGCACAGGCTAGACTCTGGCTAGACAAAGGCTTGACACAGGCTAGGCACACGCTATGCACATGCCAGGCACAGGCTAGACACAGGCTAGACACTGGCTAGGCACAGGCTAGACATGGGCTGGGCACAGGCTAGACTATGGCTAGGCACAGGCTAGACACTGGCTAGGCACAGGCTAGACACTGGCTAGGCACAGGCTATACATTGGCTAGGCACAGGCTATACATTGGCTAGGTAATGGCTAGGTACAGGCTAGGCACTGGCTAGGCACAGGCTAGGCAGAGGCTAGGCACAGGCTATACACATGCCAGTCTGAGGCCAGGCACAGGCTAGACACAGGCTAGACACTGGCTAGGCACAGGCTAGACACTGGCTTGGCACAGACTAGACACTGGCTAAGCACAGGCTAGACACAGGCTAGACACATGCTAGACACAGGCTAGACACAGGATAGACACAGGCTAGACACAGGCTAGACAGACTAGACACAGGCTAGACACAGGCTAGACACAGGCTAGACACAGGCTAGACACAGGCTAGACACAGTCTAGACACAGGCTAGACACAGGCTAGACACAGGCTAGACACTGGCTGGGAACAGGCTAGACACTGGCTAGGCACTGGCTAGGCAAAGGCTAGGCACAGGCTAGGCACAGGCTAGGCACAGGCTAGGCACAGGCTATGCACATGCCAGTCACAGGCCAGGCACAGGCTAGACACAGACACTGCCTAGACACATGCTAGACACAGGCTAGACACCGTCAAGACACAGACAAGACACAGGCTAGACAGAGGCTATACACTGGCTAGGCACAGGCTAGACTCTGGCTATGCACAGGCTAGACAAAGGCTAGACACTGGCTAGACACAGGCTAGACACAGGCTAGACACAGGCTAGACACAGGCTAGACACAGGCTAGACACAGGCTAGACACAGGCTAGACACAGGCTAGGCACAGGCTGAGACACAGGCTAGGCACAGGCTAGACACAGGCTAGACACAGGCTAGACACTGAGGCTAGACACAGGCTAGATACAGGCTAGACACAGGCTAGACACAGGCTAGACACAGGCTAGACACAGGCTAGACACAGGCTAGACACAGGCTAGACACAGGCTAGACACAGGCTAGACACAGGCTAGACATAGGCTAGACAGAGGCTAGACACAGGCTAGACACAGGCTAGACACAGGCTAGGCACAGGCTAGGCACAGGCTAGGCACAGGCTAGGCACAGGCTAGGCACAGGCTAGACACAGGCTGGGCACAGGCTAGGCACAGGCTAGGCACAGGCTAGGCACAGGCTAGGCACAGGCTAGGCACAGGCTAGGCACAGGCTAGGCACAGGCTAGGCTGGGGCTGGCTAGGCACTGGCTAGGCACTGGCTAGGCACTGGCTAGGCAAGGCTAGGCACTGGCTAAGCACAGGCTAGGCACAGGCTAGGCACAGGCTAGGCACAGGCTAGGCACAGGCTAGGCACAGGCTAGGCTGAGGCTAGGCACAGGCTAGGCACAGGCTAGGCACAGGCTAGGCACTGGCTAGGCACAGGCTAGGCACAGGCTAGATACTGGCTGGAACACCGGCTAGACAGAGGCTATACACTGGCTAGGCACAGGCTAGACTCTGGCTAGGCACAGGCTAGACACAGGCTAGACACTGGCTAGGCACAGGCTGCTGAGACACTGTGCTCATGCCAGTCTCAGGCAATCAAGGCTAGACACAGGCTAGACACTGGCTAGGCACAGGCTATGCACATGCCAGTCACAGGCAAGGCACAGGCTAGACACAGGCTAGACACTGGCTAGACACAGGCTAGGTACTGGCTAGGCACAGGCTAGGCACTGGCTAGGCACGGCTAGGCACAGGCTAGGCACAGGCTATGCACATGCCAGTCTGGGCCAGGCACAGGCTAGACACAGACACTGGCTAGACACAGGCTAGACACACAGGCTAGACACCGTCAAGACACAGACAAGACACAGGCTAGACAGAGGCTAGACACTGGCTAGGCACTCTGGCTAGGCACAGGCTAGACACAGGCTAGACACTGGCTAGGCACAGGCTAGACACAGGCTAGACACAGGCTAGACACAGGCTAGACACAGGCTAGACACAGGCTGAACAGGCTAGACACAGGCTAGACACAGGCTAGACACAGGCTAGACACAGGCTAGACACAGGCAGACACAGGCTAGACACAGGCTAGACACAGGCTAGACACAGGCTAGACACAGGCTAGACACAGGCTAGACACAGGCTAGGCACAGGCTAGGCTGGCTAGACACAGGCTAGACACAGGCTAGACACAGGCTAGACACAGGCTAGACACAGGCTAGACACAGGCTAGACACAGGCTAGACACAGGCTAGACACAGGCTAGACACAGGCTAGACACAGGCTAGACACAGGCTAGACATAGGCTAGACACAGGCTATACACAGGCTAGACACAGGCTAGACACAGGCTAGGCACAGGCTAGGCACAGGCTAGGCACAGGCTAGGCACAGGCTAGGCACAGGCTAGGCACTGGCTGGAGGCACAGGCTAGGCACAGGCTAGGCACAGGCTAGGCACAGGCTAGGCACAGGCTGAGGCACAGGCTAGGCACAGGCTAGGCACAGGCTAGGCACAGGCTAGGCACAGGCTAGGCACAGGCTAGGCACAGGCTAGGCACTGGCTGGGCACTGGCTGGGCACTGGCTAGGCACTGGCTAGACACAGGCTAGGCACAGGCTAGGCACAGGCTAGGCACAGGCTAGGCACAGGCTAGGCACAGGCTAGGCACTGGCTGGGCTAGGCACAGGCTAGGCACAGGCTAGGCACAGGCTAGGCACAGGCTAGGCACAGGCTAGGCACAGGCTGAGGCACAGGCTAGACACAGGCTAGGCACTGGCTAGACACCGGCTGACACAGGCTATACACTGGCTAGGCACAGGCTAGACACTGGCTATGCACAGGCTAGACAAAGGCTAGACACTGGCTAGGCACAGGCTAGGCACTGGCTAGACACTGGCTAGGCACACGCTATGCTCATGCCAGTCTCAGGCAATTCACAGGCTAGACACTGGCTAGGCACAGGCTATGCACATGCCAGTCACAGGCTAGGCACAGGCTGAGACACAGGCTAGACACTGGCTAGGCACAGGCTAGGACTGGCTAGGCACAGGCTAGGCACTGGCTAGGACAGGCTAGGCAGAGGCTAGGCACAGGCTATGCACATGCCAGTCTGGGCCAGGCACAGGCTAGACACAGGCTAGACACATGCTAGACACAGGCTAGACACCGGCAAGACACAGACAAGACACAGGCTAGACACAGAGGCTATACACTGGCTAGGCACAGGCTAGACTCTGGCTATGCACAGGCTAGACAAAGGCTAGACACTGGCTAGGCACAGGCTAGGCACTGGCTAGACCAGGCTAGACACAGGCTAGACACAGGCTAGACACAGGCTGAACACAGGCTAGGCACAGGCTAGACACAGGCTAGACACAGGCTAGACACAGGCTAGACACAGGCTAGACACAGGCTAGACACTGGCTAGACACAGGCTAGACACAGGCTAGACACAGGCTAGACACAGGCTAGACACAGGCTAGACACAGGCTAGACACAGGCTAGACACAGGCTAGACAGCAGGCTAGACACAGGCTAGACACAGGCTAGACACAGGCTAGACAGAGGCTAGACACAGGCTAGACATAGGCTAGACACAGGCTAGGCACAGGCTAGGCACAGGCTAGGCACAGGCTAGGCACAGGCTAGGCACAGGCTAGGCACAGGCTGGGCACAGGCTGGGCACAGGCTAGGCACAGGCTAGGCACAGGCTAGGCACAGGCTAGGCACAGGCTAGGCACAGGCTAGGCACAGGCTAGGCACAGGCTAGGCACAGGCTAGGCACAGGCTAGGCACAGGCTAGGCACAGGCTAGGCACTGGCTGGGCACTGGCTGGGCACTGGCTAGGCTGGCTAGGCAAAGGCTAGGCACAGGCTAGGCACAGGCTAGGCACAGGCTAGGCACAGGCTAGGCACAGGCTGGGCACAGGCTAGGCACAGGCTAGGCACAGGCTAGGCACAGGCTAGGCACAGGCTAGGCACAGGCTAAGCACAGGCTAGACACTGGCTAGACACCGGCTAGACACCGTCAAGACACAGACTAAACACAGGCTAGACAGAGGCTATACACTGGCTAGGCACAGGCTAGACTCTGGCTAGACAAAGGCTTGACACAGGCTAGGCACAGGCTAGGCACTGGCTAGACACTGGCTAGGCACACGCTATGCACAGGCCAGTCTCAGGCGAGGCACAGGCTAGACACAGGCTAGACACTGGCTAGGCACAGGCTATGCATATGCCAGTCACAGGCAAGGCACAGGCCAGACACAGGCTAGACTTTGGCTGGAAGGCTAGACAGGCACAGGCTAGACACAGGCTAGACACTGGCTAGGACAGGCTAGGCACAGGCTAGACATTGGCTAGGTACAGACTGGCTGGGTACAGGCTAGGCACTGGCTAGGCACAGGCTAGGCACAGGCTAGGCACAGGCTATGCACATGCCAGTCACAGGCCAGGCACAGGCTAGACACAGACACTGGCTAGACACATGCTAGACACAGGCTAGACACCGGCTAGACACAGACAAGACACAGGCTAGACAGGGCTATACACTGGCTAGGCACAGGCTAGACACTGGCTAGGCACAGGCTGAGCACAGGCTAGGCACTGGCTAGACACAGGCTAGACACAGGCTAGACACTAACTGGGCTAGACAGAGCACTAGGCCAGACAGGCTAGACACAGGCTAGACACAGGCTAGATACAGGCTAGACACAGGCTAGACACAGGCTTGACACAGGCTGACACAGGCTAGACACAGGCTGAGACACAGGCTAGACACAGGTTAGACGGGCTAGACACAGGCTAGACATCAGGCTAGACACAGGCTAGAAACTGGCTAGGCACAGGCTAGACAGAGGCTATACACTCAACTAGACACTGGCTAGGC
>JAEIHA010000201.1:0-14108 GCA_018904595.1 Zaprionus indianus | reverse complement strand
TACGATCAACATCTTAATATCCTAGCACAATATGACCAGCATACAGCATCCGTAAACAGTGTGGTTTATTTGAATACAATTTAGTTGTCGATTTTCATTTCCGTAGTGCACTTTATCATTATTTTCCCCTTAGCGCGTATATGTTTAGGCAAGAAAAGAACCCACACCCCATCCGACGAGCTTAGAAGTGCACGAACCTTCTTAGCCTATCATATAGTCAATACTAGTGGTATATAAAAAACAGCAATTCCACACGCTACTCTGTATAGGCCTATTCGGCGATAAGCATTTATATGATTTATCGAATTGGATTTTTATATTTTTAATCAAGGTGCATATTTCATGCCATTCCATTCTTTTGTGGATATGAACTCTCTCTGGACTCTATCATATTTATTTCATTATTTGCCTTTAGTGTGGCCATTCTTTAGTTAATTTTTAAATTAAATTTTTGAGTTTTCTTTGTAATTTATTATATTGTCAGTGTTGCTTGTGCTCTTTTTTTTTACATTAAATTTTTTCCAAATCATTTGCTTGACTCATAAATTTTTTCTTCAAACATTTCTTGTGTAATTTATACAATTTATAAAAGCAATTTGCGCACTTTATAACAACAATTATTATTAACGTGATTTGCATTAAATGGAAATCATTTTTATTTGTCTCCACTTTATAAATAACATTGGCTGTGGAGTCCACTGACTTAACGTCTACTATTTCCATTTTGGGCATATATATATTATTTTGGATTTATAGCTTTGTGTTATGTTTTCGGCAAGTTTTCCTATTGCATTACTTTGCATTTACCTTAACAAGTTTTCCTGCCTATTGATTTGTATAACTTTACGGCCTATACTTCTAATCGGGCGGAGATGGTTCCGCACAATTTTACATATTTAGGCCATGGATTTTAAAAAAATTCATGGTCTACTGTGTTTGTCGGAACGAGTTTGTGCGTAACAGGCAGAAGGAGGCATCTCCGACCCCATAAACTATATATATTCTGAATCAGTATCAATAGCCGAGTCGATTGATGTCTGTCTGTCTGTCCGTCTGTCCGTCTGTCCGTCTGTCCGTCTGTCCGTCTGTATGAACGCCTGGATCTCAGCAACTATAAGAGCTAGAGTAATAAAATTTTGTGACAACATTCGTGTATATCCGGGTGTCTCAAAGTTTTTTTGAAATTTGGCCACGCCCCTTCCCGCCTCTGTAAATCAGTAATAATAGTTTAATATACACAATATATACCCAACAACAAAAGTTGTACATCTCTCATGACAAATACCTTGCCACGGGTGTTTTCTGAAAATTTCATAGAAATCGGACTAAAAATAATTGAGATATGATCCGCATTAAACTCAATTTGAACGTATACTTATGCGCATATTAAGACCTAATTTACGCATCATACCGAAGTTCGAATCGTCGGACACACAGCATTTTACTAAACTTTTTATTTGCATAGAATGGTAACATAATTAGCTCAGAATGCATCTTTGCCGATAAGTCAACAGATGAGGTGGTGGCTTAGTGGTTAGAGTGTCGGACAGCGGTCCTGCGTGCGTGAGTTCGAATCCCATGCGCGGCCGGCTGGTGAAAGTTTTTATTTTTATTACTTTTTTTTTTTGGTTATTTTTTTTTATTCTTTTAAGCTTAAATGAAAACTACAGTTATTTAATTAAATATCAATAAAAATAGTTTTCAAAAAATTATATCTCATGTTTTTTTTTTTGCAATATTTAAGACAATCAATAAGTTACGAATGTTAGAGCGGGACGCCGATACATGCATGTCTGCATTTGCACATTTACGTTTCGGCGTCCCGCTCTAACACATATCAATTGCCGTATTCGGCGTATGTACGCAACTGTCAGATTTGTGCAATATCGGCAAAGTTTATAAAAGTGTTCTAATTAAATATGTTGCGTACCAAAAAATTTAAAAGGTATTGTTTGTTAAGCTTTAAAATTATTTAATAGAAAAGAAAGAAAAAATAGAAATTATATCCGACATTGATCGCGGCAGGATTCGAACTCGGACACTGTCAACATCATTGGCCTTCGGATCCGGCACACACTCCACTAAGCTTCTATACAACTTCTGCGGTCGCCACTACTGTTTGGCAAAACCAAAAATGCATACATAAACTTATTGCTCTTTTGCCCTACCTAATGCTTATAATTCTTGTCTATTCGGTTTTGCATTGTTTATGCGTTCTTCTTCTTCTTTAAATTTGTGCGTGTCGTTCGAATAGAATAATAAGAATATAAAGTTTATATTATTAAATACTTAATAATAATCCAAATAATGCACAATTTTCATTATAAATAACGGAAAATAAATGATACACGGTATACTATAATAATCCATGGCCTTCTACAGTCAGCACCTGACTGTAGTGTTCGACTGGTTTTCTTATAAGATTGCATTTATGTTTAGAAGTTTTCCTGCCTGTTGTTTCGTATGGCTGTACAGGCTATACTGCTAATCGAGCGGAAAAGCTTCCGCACAATTTTAAAAATTTTTCTTATAATATCATATTAATAATAATAAAGATGTGAAAGAAATTAAAGATTGTGTTGTTGTTGCCATGTTATGTTGAAGTTAAAGATGTTATCCGCATCAGCTGGTCGTCGCCGGCTTGGCTACGCTGATGGTCCTTCGTAGCCGAAAGTTGAGGGGTGCCCTTCTCGCTGTTGTCTTTCTGCTGCTGATATCCGGGGCCTATGAGCTCAGGCGGGGCCGGTGCTGGTCTTCGCACTGGTCTTTGATTTCTTTCCACTAATATAATGTTTACTCAGGCATGTGGATTCGCAAAATGGTGATTACAATGGTCGAGGGCAGTCATTCGGGCAGACAGCAGGTTTTTTCGGCAACGGCTTTGGAGTTGCGGTATTTGGCTTTAGTTGCTGGAGGGTTTCTTTTAAAAAATCTAATTCGGCAGTTAATTTTTGTGCCGTCGCCCATGGGGGGTGGCGTTTTGTTTGTATATAAGGTTGCCAAATATCCCTTCCGCTTTTTTGCTCTTTATTCAATGCTTTATAAAAAGTGATACAGTGATCGGATTTAGTTCAAATATGCGCCGTTTTGTTCGATAATCTGTTTCCATCTAGACGGCAACTTCATAATACCTCCCTCGTAGAAGCCCCCCTCCTTATTTGCGAAGAACTCGGACAGCCACTTTTCACATGCCTCTTTTGAGTTCAACTTTACACCACCAAGGGCATTCGCCATGGACAGGAACAGGTGGTAATCACTTGGCGCTATGTCCGGGCTATATGGTGGATGCGATAAAACCTCCCATCCGAGCTCCCGTAGCTTCTGACGAGTCATCAACGAAGTGTGTGGTCTGGCGTTGTCCTGGTGGAACACTACACCCTTCCTGTTGGCCAATTCTGGACGCTTCTGGTCGATCGCCTGCTTCAAGCGGTCCAGTTGTTCGCAGTAGATGGTAGAATTAAGCGTCTGGCCATATGGGAGCAGCTCATAGTGGATGATTCCCTTCCAATCCCACCAAACACACAGCAAAACCTTCCTGGCGGTCAATCCCGGCTTGGCCACTGTTTGGGACGATTCACCGGCCTTCGACCACGACCGTTTTCGCTTGATATTGTCGTATGTGATCCATTTTTCGTCGCCAGTCACCATCCGCTTCAAGAATGGGTCGAGTTCGTTCCGTTTCAGCAGCATATCGCAGGCGTTGATTCGGTCCAGAAGGTCTTTTTGCGTCAAATCATGCGGCACCCAAACATCAAGCTTTTTTTTGTATCCAGCCTTCTGCAGATGGTTTAAAATGGTTTGGTGACTAACTCCCATCTCCTGGGCGATGTCACGAGATGCCACATGCCGGTTTAACTCGATGTATTCCATGATTTGATCGGTATTTGTCGTCACAGGTCTTCCGCCGGCTGGCTTATCCATGGTGTCGTTTTCACCGGCTCTGAATCGTCGAAACCATTACTCCGCGGTTCGAAGTGATAGAGTACCATCCCCCAAAACACCATTAATCTCACGGAACGTTTCTCTAGCGGATTTGCCTTTAACGAAGGAAAACTTTAAAATAGCGCAAATTTCGGCGTTAGTGAACTCCATGTTTACACGTCTATAACTGTTGAACGAAATATCCAAACTAACCATGCGTAGCGTCGTTTTGTAGGTTATGTCAAGACCTTTCAAATTATGTATAGTGTTGCCAGATACGAGCTCTGTAGCGCTTTGTACATAGCCGCGAAATTCAAAAGACAAAAAAGCGGAAGGGAGATATTTGACAACCTTATATAATAGCGACTTAATATGTGCTATTCTTTTGTTTATTTTGTTCTTCAGGCCTCCGCGTTTGCCCATTAGCGCACTGTACTCACTCAGTCGTGTTAAGCTGCATAACGTGAAGGGGGCTCGGCCGGCTCCGACTCCAGGTCTCCCGCGCTGGTGATATCGTTAAGACGCGTTGTTCTCCTTTCCAATGGACAGCTAGTTCACAGTTGCTCTGTCGTATTGACTACGGGAACTTTTCTGCGAGCACACATTAACATTGCGCCTAGGATAATTGTGATTTATTTTTTATACCCTTCGACCATTGAAAATGGTCAAAAGAGGGTATAATAACTTTGTGCAAATGTATGTAACAGGCAGAAGGAGGCGTGGGAGACCCCACAAAGTATATAGATTCTTGCTCAGGATCACTAGCCAAGTCGATTAAGCCATGTCTGTCTGTCTGTCCGGATGTCTGGATGTCTGGATATCCAGATGAACACACAGATCTCAGCTATTATAAAGGCTAGAGACACCAAATTTTGCATTAAGGTTTCTGTTTATCCGGGACAGGTGAAGTTTATTTCAAATGTTAGGTGCCTCGCCCCCCGCCCACGCAAATCAATAATTTCATTTCTTAAGCTGATTTCAGAGCGAAATATAAATGATAAAACATTCTGAGTAAGACTATACTAAGCTAATCGCCAACATAACGTCAATATTTCAATCCGATCGGACAACAAACACAGACGTTATTAAACAAAAACCTTGTTCGCTTTGATTTTGTGTACAGACCAGCAAGCTGTGACGTCATTGCAATGCTCATGTAGGAAAGAAAAGGAAAGAGAATGCGAGCGCGTAGCGCCATCTGTTGTTCTTCTTTTCTATACACACGCATTTTTTGCATTCAAACGCACACACACACATACATACATTTGTGCCTGACCAACGAAATGATACACGTATTCATACACAGACGCATAAAAAGGCTTACGTTACGATATTTCTATTAAGTAGAAGTATTGTACAATTATTGACTCTTTACGTTTCAAAAAGGTCGAAGGGTATCCCACTGTCGCGTGCCGCTCGACTGTTTCTCTTGTTTTTCTTCAGATTTTTTTTTCGGTTTCACTTGGCACGGTCGCCATGTAAAGTTAAAAATATAATTGTTATATTTAAGGTTTATTATTTTTCTTATTTAGGAAGCAGCGAAGGTCCCGCTTCCAACGTTCAGTTGAATCTGATATTAACATTCTTCCTTAGGTTCTAAGTAAGCCTAAGTGTCATTGCTGCGCTGCGTACTCTTGATACAGTTGATATTTAATACATATGCATACTACAATAGATCTTCTTATTGGACAACTAGTCTTAATTTTCGAACGGTTGAATTGTCATGTCTCGCTAAGGTTATGAACAGCCTGTCAGGGAGTGAGCGTTGAATTGTATTTTTTTTAAGAAGTTGCCATTGCTTGTGTATAAACTGCATTATTTTTTTGGTCATCTTATACATAGCTTCTAATTGCTCACAGAAGAGACGTAAGTTACTTTTTAAGGGTGTGCAATACAACCTTCTTAGTAGTTCCTCCAGGGGCGTCTGGGTCTGGAAATCCGTGATTAGGGCGTCTTTTAAAGTTGTTCATTTCATTTCCGAATATGATTGTCGTTCAAAGGGTATAAGTTCAACAGGTATTCGATACGTCTGACGAACGAGCTGAGACTGCATGGGTCTCCAAAAAAAGCGTTACTTGGCGTATTTGCCGAACTATTTGAGACAGACTTTCCGTTGCTAATGCTGTTTTCGGGTACACTGATTTGTGCAACCGCCTTACTTTCGTGGTATAAATTCAAATAGAACATAGGGTTGGACAGCTGATTCTAAACGTATTCCAACCTTGAGCATTTAGATAAAGCAGTGATCTGCCGCCAACATACTCCCCCCCATTGGAAGGATTGACTTTCAATCGATTTGAAAACCGCGGATTTCATATTTTCCTGCAGGTGCCATGACAAAACGTGGAAACGAGGCTGCAAACAAAGAATAACTGCGATATTATTTCCGTCTACGCTGAATGAAGATTCTGGGGAAGGCTCTCATCTCAATCGATGTTTTCCTTCCAAAGTGTTTGCAGTCATCGTTGTAATGATAGGCGAGATGAGTCCCAGTGGGTCGTAGAATTTTGCTGTGTCGATAATACGCAGTGCTTTGAAGTGGGTCCATTGGGGATAATGTCGGTGAAGTTGAAAAGCAGGTAGTCAGATGCGGGGTCCCAGGCTAAACGAAGCGCCTTGGCAATACTTGTGCCGTCGTGAAACTGCATAAGCTTTTCGTAATCAGTTTCGGCTTCACCCTCAAGAGCGGCAGGGCCATTCGAGCACCACTCCCTTATTGGAAATAATCCTCTGGCGAGCAACTGCTTCACTTGCAGTCGAATTTCCTTCGCTTCCTTAATGGAGTCACCACAAGAGATCAAGTCGTCCACGTAGAAGTCTTTTCGGACGATACTTGCGGCAAGCGAGAATGACGATTCCTCATTGTAGGTCAGCTGATGCATGGCGCGAATTGCGAGAAATGCTGCAGGCTTTGTTCCGTACGTATCTGTATTCAGACTGTACACGTTTATTGGTTCGTCGGGATCGTTGCGCCACAGAATGCATTGCAGATGTTGATCTGGTGACGACATATGCACGCAACCATACATTTTGGAAATATCTCCAACGAGAAACTCTCTCCATCAACCTTGAAGAAACGAAATCTAATCAGTAAATTGAATAGTTTGGATTGAACAGATGGCTAGCGAATAAAAGATCATTAAGAGATGCGCCAATTGTAGTTTTTGCTGATCCGTCAAAAACTAAGCGTAACTTTGTAGACGTGCAGTCCGATTTTTCTAATCAGTGGTGAGGCAAATAAAAACACGGTCCGTTATGATGACTTGAGGCTAATGAGATGTGCTCTAGTTCGATGTATTCCTTAAGAAATGCTGAATACAGCTCTTTCAGCTGTCGATTCCTTTGAAGCGTAGACTCGACTGACTTGAAGCGCCTCAAGGCTCGATGGAATGAGTCTTCAAGGGCATCCAGATCCTCCTTTGACGGTAAGCGGACTTGGTATTGACAGGCGAGTTTAGCTTTTCAGGAACAAGTTTTCATAAATCATGTGATCATCTGTTTTTAATGTATATGATGGCTGTGGGCAACATTACGTTATCAGCTGAATGAGTTTTTGTGGACTCAGGTGCGAGGTTTGAGCCAGCAGTTATTAGTGTTTGCTACCGTTCAATTGTTTTATGCTGAGCTTGGAAGCGGTTGAGGTCGAGGGGATTTGGCCTATATCCAGATCGACATTGCTGTAAGGCATGACCTTTACAAAGGCAGTTGAAGCATAGATGCATACGCTTACCTTCATTATAGCGGAGAATGGCAGATAAGTTTGCAAAACGAGATATTTAGCAGATCCTTTGAGTCGCAAAATAGCAGTGAATTCACCATTCTTCTGTGTGCAACCTGTACTGGCTTGTGGCATCACCGTTGATAAAGGCCATATTTGACCATTTCGGGATCTTCACAGATTCCAGACACTCTTCCCATTTCTCCTGCGAGTTTGCGTCCAGCTTGCGACTTATTATGTTTATAAAAAGGCCATCTGTGATCTGCTCACTTGTTGCTATTGTACCGAGAGCTCGAAGATGAGCGTTTACGTTATAGCTAAACGCACGTAGGCTATGTGTAGATCCTTTTTTAACAACTGGCAACCCAAAATTTGAGCGTATGTGCCTCTGAAATTGAAGCAACTTGTTAGCAAAGCGTCTTGTAAGAAGTTCCATTGCCTTTTCGTAGTTTTCTTCAGAAGGCTCCAATGACTTGATGGTGTCAATTGCAGCACCGCCCAGGCAAACGCAGATGCTGTAGCTTTTCAATCTTACTCAGATCCTTTCCATTAAATGCTGCCAGTTGTATCTCCGGTAATCGAGACCTCCGACTGAAATTTCGATTCACATGGTCGTTGAATATGGGAATAGTCGTTGAATTGAGAGCAGTGTGACGAACAATGAGTGCATACAATTGTCGGGTGAGCCTTGATTTAACTTTCCAATATATTTCGGCGAATTCAGTGCGCGTATTCGACGCCAGCTCCAAGAAGTCAAGTTTCTCTAGCGCGGTCTGAGCATCCACGAATTCGTGCTGCATCGGGCTTACGGAATCGATGCTCACGGACATATCGCTCCCATCAAGATTCTCAATTTCGTCAGATTTGAAGAGCTCGAGCATAAAGGTTATGTGACGTTTAACTTGATAGAATTTTGCGCGATATAACCCAATAGAACTTGGTTCGGCCATTCTAGTTAGTTTTCCCTGTGACGAACCTAAACGCACGCGAAAAAGTTTCTTTTTGTCACCACTTAACCGTAGGAAAACGAAAGAGATGACAACCGCTAATGTTCGTTGTATATAAAAACAGTTAAAAATATTAGATGCAGTTGTAGGTGATTGGGCAATGTATGTGTGTCCAAAGTTCACTTATTGAGGGCCAAATTGTTTGCGAGAGTGTGTTATAATATTTCTATTAAAACAGCTTAGAGTCTAGAATAATAAACGACAATATTCTGCTGAATAACAATTGTACGGCGCGCCCTGAAAAGTTGCGAAAAGACGTATGCACGTATGTATGTACGTGTATACTGATTTGTGTAACCGTCTTACTTTCGTTGTGTAAATTCCAATAAAAAGCAATGGTTTAAATTTATTAATTTTAATTGTGCCGCTGCATTTTTTACATGTTATTCGACAAGAGACTGTTTTGTAAGTGCTTAAAGTTAGACTTAACAGCTGCTAACATAAGACGTAACAGGTGTTTATCATAAGACTAAACAGCTGCTTAGAACATAGATAGATAAATAGATAAAGCAATGATTTGCGGCCAACAAACGCTATTTGAATTATATTTATGAAATGTTGTTTAAACAATAATTTTTAGTTTTTTAGTGGTTGTTTAGTTTCTGTTATTGTTTACAGACTGGTACAGTATGTCGAGACTTATGCCTTAAGTGAACTGCACTGTTTTAAACTTTTTGATTGTCTTATAAATTATAGCGATCGAACTTTTTTGATTTAGTGGGCTACAGTCTTTGTTCACAGACTGCTAAAGAATGTCGAGACTTATGTTATGTCCTATGTGAACTGCACTGTGCACTTTGATTTTTTGTTACACTTTAGTGGCGGTCTCACCTAATGATGCGGGCCACAAAATTAGTTCTTTGAATTAACTCCGATCGCACAGGTTCTTATGCGAATTCCGATATTAGTCACTTTAACGAACCGAATCACTTTGTTGCGAACAATTCGCGGGCACAATCAGAAAAGGTTACTTGGTCGTACAAGTTTCTCCTTTTCACTAGATTGTCAAAGGATAACCAGTTTTATGACTTTGTGCGATATCCTACCGGCTGCGCCAATGAACATTTTAGAAGATTATTATTATCATTATTTGAAAAAAGGAGTCTCCCAGCAGAGAAAGCGCGAGGCACTGCGACCAGAATGATCTTTCGTGCCTATAAAGCTCTCCCAATCTTGACAAAAGCTGCTCTTCCTCCCTAATGAAGCATAACAGGTCTTTCGTCGAGGATCGGACAATGTGTTCGGAAACTGCGATTTCCACGTGAAAAATTTGCCTCTTAATCCAAACCAAGGCTGGACAGTTATACAGTTTGTGTTTGGTGGTTTCGTCGTCCTCTTTACAGACCCTGAATTCTGCATCCGAGGCAGACGCATTTTTACGAGGTGATAGTTCACCAAATGTTGGCCACTAAGGTAACCAACAAGGAGATAAAGCTCTCTCCTAGAGAGTGAGTTTGTTCTTCGTTTAACTGAGGGATTTGTAAGCTCTCTAGCCTGTCTCATCCCTGGTTGGAAGAACCAATAGCGTTCGGTCAACCTATCTGCCCATGTTATCACAAGGAGTGAGATGGTTGACCACCCCACGCCGCAGAAGGGTTCGGGGCCATGCAGAGGGGCTGATGACCCCGCCCTCGCTAGCTCATCCGCTAGCTCGTTGCCCTAGAAAACAGAGTGTTCAGGTACAGAAAGGAGGGAAACATTATTTCTATTGGACAGCCTCTGGAGGCAACTCCAGCAGTCAGCCACCATACCTGAACTTTATCTTTTTGAGGAGAGGGCTAGTATGGAAGCTTGACTGTCCGAGAAGATGTAAATCTTCGCTCCTCTAACCCTTTCTCAAGGGAAAGACAGCATCAGAACTCGATGGTATGTATGTAGGTATGTATCCCGGCTCCAGCCCCGTGATCAGTATTTGACCCGTCGGTATACCAGTTTATGCCGTGAGGGTCGCTGATGGGGTTGCCAGCATTCCAGTCCTTCCGGTCTGGGATGAGGGTTCTGAATGTTGCACCAAAGAGGAGTTCCTTGGTCATAGAATCTGATCTAGTGCAGATCTCTAAGCCAGGAATATCTTTGATTAGTCTAGCATGCCCTGATACGGTAGCTAGAAGCCCAGATTGGAGCTTGATTCTATGAAGGCTCATGGCAGCGACTTCTTTTATTTGGATATGCTGCGGAGGCAGGTTGAGGATTGATTCCATTGCTGCTGTGGGACAGGTGTGAAGTGCACCCGTCAAAGACAGGCAAAGCAGCCTATGCAATTTATTGCATTTGTTGATGGCAGTGACCTGCGTCACCTTTGGCCACCACACAACTGCAGCGTAGGTGACGAAGGGTCTTGCCATCATCTCAAATAGCCACCGGATGGTGCAAAATTTGAGACCCCTGGTTCTACCAAAGAATCTTCATAGTGTGTTGTTAAGGTGGGAATTCCAGTTTAGTCTTTTATCAAGAGTTATCCCTAGATAGTTAACCTCACTGGAAAGACCCACAGGAGAGCCACCAATGTAAAGTTGACCTATGTCAACGGAATAGCGCTTAGTGAAGGGAACGATAATTGCCTTTTGAGGATTGATGCTGAGACCTACATCCTCGCACCATCTGCTAACCGTGTTCAGAGCAGATTGCACCAGTTCTGTCACGGTGTTGACAAATTTCCCGTTCACTATTAGTGCCAGGTCGTTAGCGTAGCCAATTGCTTTCACCCCCTGTTCTGCAAGAATGACTAGTAGTTCATCAACTACTAGAGACCAGAGTAAGGGGGATAAGACCTAATGAAATGAAAGCAGTAGTGGTGTCCAAGGAAGATTAAGTAATCCGGTGTTTGAGCATAGCCTCAATCCATCGGATTAGGAGACGGGCAATATTTCTGCGCTCCAGCGCAGCAGAGATAGAACCGTAGCCGGTATTATCAAAAGCACCCTCTATATCAAGAAACGAGCACAGAACAATGCTGCAATGAGGATAGGTGTTCTGTAGAGAGCTCCGTACAAGTCTTTCCGCTGTCTTAAGCAGAAAGGAGGTGAGACTGATCGGCCGATGTGATTTAGGCTGGTCAGGGGGACGATTCCCTTGCTTGGGAATGAATAACACATTGACTCTTCTCCAAAAGATGGGTATGTATCCCCAAGTAAGACTAGCTCTAAAAAGGCCGACCAGCGGATCGGTTAGGGTAAGGTCCAAGACCTCTTCCCTAATGGCATTAATAAAGGTTGGCTTACACCCTATGCTAGCAACATCTAATTGACAACATAATAGATATTCTAAAAGGAACTCACCACGTTTCTTAATGTCGCTGCTACCCCAGATCGTGTGATGCGCATTGGCATCGCAGCCGATCACGAGCGGCTTGTTGTGCTGGCGGCAGAATTCCACTAGCCACTGAACCTCTGTGGGGGGGACGTCATCCATATCGCCCGGGAAGTAGGCAGAGGCGATCACTACCTCCCGGACACCCTCAGCCGTGGCTACCTCAATAGCCGTTGTCACCAGGTCTCTGTGGAAGAAATTTGATAAAGGGAAGTGTCTCACATTGTTATTTACAAAAATAGCAGTGCGAGGGGCACCGTGGAGAAGCGTTCATAATTCTGGAGACCCAAGTACTCCAGAATAGTGGCGGGTGGGAGCTCATCGCTGATTGGGAAGTACCCTCGAATGAGGTTTCAGAGCTGCTGTCCTCGCAAAGAAGGAGCAGCCATTCATTTTGGGGTATGCAACCCTCGAAACCTGGTTCGTCTTCCGATGTGTAGGGCAGCTGCATCGCCTTGAGGATGCTGTCTTGCACCGTAGCCATATGCTCCGGTGTTAGCGGTTTGGTGGGGTCAGCTGAAGTGAAGCCCAATTTTGCTCTGCTTGCCACTTGGCTCAAGATTGGCTTTGTGGACTCTCCACGAGACTTTTTAGGCTTCCGTTTGACCTTGGTTTCCGCGGAGGGCGCAGTGGCAATCGCAAGAGCCTCTGCTCTGCTCGAACCCTGCGCGAGTGCAGCTTCCTAGCGGGTCTTCATATTGACGAAGGCGTTACCCGAGTCCAGTCGCAGAGTCTGGATTTAGGAGCCTGCTTCCTTGAGGCCTCACCTCTGAGAGGCCACAGAAGCGTCGTCAGCAAAGCTGATCAGATCACCTTCAGCTTCAGCGTCGGAGAACATCAACTCGACGGTCTGCTGCATGTCTGAGCAATTGTTGGACAAGAAGGCAGTACTAGCGAACTCAATGTCTAAGGGAGTTCGTGGCCTGTCCGAGCCCTCCGGATTACTAGAGTCGAGACCCGTAGTATTGGGAGTGGAAGCCAGCAGCCCAATAGCTGCAGTGCTGGTGGAAGGGAAGGTCACCCACGACATAGCCCGGTTACCGTGGGAAGTCTTAATGAAACTGGAAGGCGACAAGTATCCAGAGTCCGCTTACTAGAGACCGGGCTACCCCCCGGCCATGCAACCTTGACAGTACGTACGCCAGCCAAAACTGTGGTTACATTTGGTTCCCCATGCTGTCTCTGACGGCTGGCTGCCATGGGATCATTAAGCTTGTTACCGTTAAGCGGTTGTTGTCTTGGGAGAATGTTATCTATGAAGCTTTTGAAGAGTGAAGGTTTTCAAAAGTTCGGCTTTATCTTTCTTATATGAAGAATGAATGTGTCACTATACATTTTTGATCTTTGACATGAAAGTCTATTTCATGCGCTTGAATGAACATGAGCCCATCTCGAAATTATGTGTTCAATTTGAGGAAAGCAAGCCGGTATTTTCAAAAGTCTTGTTACACTTGCTAAATTTGGATATTTAATCTTCTCTAAGTTGCAAAAAACTTGCGGATGCTTGATTTCTTTATCAGAAAGTACTTTTAAATATCCTCTTTTATTATTATAACTTTCGTATTCGTCAAGACCATCAGCATTAAGGTTATTTAGCATAAAATAAAATATGATACAATACTATGGTGATCACTTGATAGTTTTAATTTATTGAAAAAAGATGTAAATAGTATGCTGCTAAAGCGTATTTGTTTAACGCCAGATCTCTTGGAAAACTCTTCGGGTAACTGCAGATTGAGCCACATGTCGACATCTTCCGCTATTGAACAATTTATAGATTGGCATTTGTTTATTATATTGCAAATTGGATCTAAAATAAGAATGTTGTTCTTTACGTCGTCAATGAATTTGGTGTCAAAAAACAATAGTATTACATAAGCCTTTACTTGTGATTCTGCTGCAACTTGTTTCATAATCTGCTCGCTTTCGATTAAACAATTAAAAGTATTGCGATGAGAGCACCATCGTTTTTCACATGAAAACTTTATTCTGTTTCCACACTTTTCAACAAATTTTTTTGTCAATCTGGATGCTTGAATTCCTTAAGAATAGACGTTATTTTTGAGTTTAATTCCCTATCCAATATCTCTTTAGCGAGCAAGGTTGCTGTATGACTGTTGCAATTTATTTTTCTAACATAATTTTCCATAAAA